>JBAMNC010000571.1:0-286424 GCA_037902135.1 Cetoscarus ocellatus | reverse complement strand
AACATCTTGTATTGATATAAACAACTCAAACTTTAGAGATGAAAGTCACTACTTCAACCTTAAAGTCTTTTTAATCCACTGCTGGAGTAAGTCCAAAGCAATAAAACCATGTCATTGTGCTTACACCTGCACTACACTGACCTTATACTTTCATTATGTGGAAGAATAGCAACATACCATCTACTGTTAGGGTGTCTCGGCAACACAGGTCACATAGATAAAGTGCCTTGTTTCATTAGCTTACATGAAGGTGTCACATACCAAGAACACGCCACATTATCTTTGTTATCCCCACATCGACCTCCTTTATTCTTCCTGCTAATCTGTCACTTGTGTCCATGGTAATCAAGAGAAGCCAAACAACCTAAGAGGGGAATTTTAATGACATCTTTCACCAAACAACCAAATGGTAATGCTAAAGACGAATCCAATGAAAGCAGCAAATAAATCTAATTAGTGGGGAAAATGCTTGTGAGCCTGTAGGCTGAGGATTAGCCAGATGCTGTTATGCAATCCATACTTGTCAGAAACTACAATCTGACTCGTGTTGCCTGGGATATTGAGATGTGCATTAGCACGCAGGGAGATTATCATAATGAAGGATGGCAAGCTGTTTCTCTCCCAGATTCTCTCATTTAGTCACATGTGCATTCAAATTTTCTCCTTGATAAATCACCTCCCCTGCATAGACAAGAGGTGTGTGGAGACGCACTTCAAAAAGTTCAAAAGAGTGTCAAATCACTGAGACTTCAGCACCCACTGTTGAGGTAACCTCATAACATGTAGCTAATCAATGAGCTATTTAAGTCTATTTATGTGCAACAGCAATATAAGATATGTGTGCTGTACAGGGCGGCCTGAACCTTCTGAAAATTGAATCTTACTGGAGAAATCGTAGTTAATAAACATGGATGTAGTCTTCTTGTCTGGCCTAATTAGCTCAGGAGGCATATCCAATAGCTTTCAAACAATGTGAATAAATCTCTGTTCAAAACTTTTTAACATTTGGGCTGCACATTTTTTTAAACAAAACCAAGGTGGTCTGCATTTACAGCCTCCTTAGATGGAAACTGTTGATCTTGAAACCGTTGCCACACTTGTTTAGCTCCTCTGGTTTCTTAACAAGAAAGGCAGAGGAGAGAGTGATCTGACCAGTGTTTTTAAGGGAACAATTTCCAGGTCTTAAGCTGCTTATAAGGCCAGAATATGATTCCTTGGCTTAAAATGTTTTTTTGGGTTATAGTTCCTTGTTAAAAGGCAAATCCTACAGAGCTGTCCTACAGTGGCAAAAGTCAGAACTGCTAAAGTACTGAGGTTGTGAGTGCTGCCAGCAAAAAACAAACCAGCAGAAGGAAACAGGCCCTCTGACAGGGGTCATCAGCTACATTTGTCGGAGGAACATTTCCTTCTCTTGTCAGACATTTTGGGGGCTGAAATATAAAATAATTTGAAACAAAATTTGACCTAATCGGCATATTATTACTTACATTTTTAATGTGTTTTTTAATTGTATGCAATTCTCAGCTATTAAAGTGAAACAAGTCAAGTAGCCATAGTGGTTCGAGCCACATGGAGACAATTGAGAAAGGTGATACGTAACCTCATAAAGTAATTAGTTAATTAATTGAAGAGAAGTGATTTTTTTTTTTTACTTTTTTCAGGCGTAATGACTAAATTGATATCCATACAGTATGTTGTACAAAGGTAGATATACAGTACATAACTTTGGTCAGTATACTGTATATATACTGTGTATATATATAAATACAGTATATTGTACAGGGTTAGGGTTGGTATAAACAACAGAAACAGTTTTATATTTAATTGTAAATAAATATTTCAGGAGTTATACAGTCTTAATTGGGTGAGTATATGAAAATAAACATGCCCTGAATAATCACATACTGTAGCCTAGATTTAGGGACAATTTTACAAGAGTATGAACATAGTGTGCATTAAGACTTGATCTGTGTGTGCCCTGGGCAAACTTCACTAGACAATTGTTATGCTACATATTTTGACTTGATTTTCCCCAGTCAGTATTGAGGGATGGCATGGCCTGATTTTTAGCCTGTTGCATCTAATTATTTTTAAAATAATTCTCCAGTGTGTGGTGTCAGTGTTACTTTTTAACTGTTTCAACTGAATCACAGTCCTAGGATCCTAAAGAGGTCATATTTTGCCTTAAATCTGGTTCATTTTTTGATGACTGGATATGTTCACAATCACTAATGTCCTAGTTTGCATGTGCAGACTACCTCTGATAGTAATGTATCCTTTCTCTGTCTGTCTAAGACACTGTGTCAGAGAGCTCCTGCCTCTTTGAGGATCCCTTCCAGTCTGCTCTGATAGGTTTATAGATCCAGAGTATGTTGTTATCAGTCAGTTTAGCGCTGCTTGGCGGTATGTTACTAACAGCTATGCATTCAGTCTAACATCTACACTCTTCATCACACATGCTACTGTTAGCTAATGGCCTTAAACTGATGATGAAACACTGGTAGAATGTCACAATGGTAAGTCTATTTGAGGGCTCTTTAAAAATGATATACAAGACTCCCGGTTGGGATACTTATGGCATAATACAAGCAAAACCTGATGAGAAGAGCAGACTGGAAAGTAATGTTAAAGCTTACATGCATGAAATAAAACATAAAAAAGAATTTTAGCTTATTTAAGTCAAATCTCCACCATACTCTTATCTCCTCATTTTTATTACCTCCCCCAAGGAGGTAATAAAAACAAACGGGAATCTGTCTGTCTGTTGTTTGTCAGTTAGCAAGATTACACAAAAACTACTGGATGGATTTACATGAAAATTTTTACCAGAGGCATGGTTTGCTCCAAGGAAGAAGCCATTACATTTTGGTGCTGATCTGATCCAGATTAACGTCACAAAAAAACATTGAAGTTTACAATGGCAAATCCCATTCATTTACGTTATTATGGGAACTGTAGTTTATTGCAAACTGACGTCAATGTTTTTCAAGCCTATGTCACCACATTTCCCAGCTTGCAATGCCAGCGGAAGAGTTTGGCTAACACAACAGCTAACAATAGCCTGCTAGATCGGCACGTGAAAAGCCACTGCCATAACTGAGCTGCTTGGCGGAGGTCTGCGCTGTCTGAGTGCTTTTCTAGTTGCAAAATAATATTCAGACAGCCAGTCAAGGTCATTGATGCTAGCATACCACTGTATAATGACTCATACTGCTGAATTTAGTTATAAAAAACACAAAAGCAACATGTATTTTAATTTTTTGTCTCAAACTTATACTGGAAAACAGAAGAATTGAACAAAAGGGATATAATTCACCTAAAGTTTTCCAATCAACACACAGGCAAGAATATTCACCAGTTACAAAAAGTCTGCAATTTCAGAGACCATATAGCCAGCCCCAGTTTCTTTAAACAAAAGTATTATTCCAGGATGATTCTCTGCACATTTTCAAATTTCTGCAGCTAGAACACAGATAAGCCTATCTTTCAAAACAAGGCCATTTTACAAGCAAAGCGCTCATGTCCTTGTAGCCTGAATTATTAGCTTTAACAAGGTGTACTTTAATGCTAGGGTTCACTGGGTTTAAATACATTGTAGGCTTCTTGTGTGTTTATTCAGATAGTGAATATTGCATTTGGAAAGAAATGGCCTAATGGAAGTGCATCTTTAAAGATTGAGCTTATTTTTCTTCTGAGCCTTACCAAATTACAACCAAAACCATTTCTTTTCTTTTGCAATGCTGAACAATAATAATGAGGTGGAAGGAAATGGCAGCTTGGTTAATACTCCCACAGCATTTTACTCAGGATAAAATATTAGAAGCTAAAATAGCACCCCAGAGATGCATATACAAATAGCCTGTGAGGGAAAGTTTTTACTTTTCTCTCTGCTTCTCTTTTTTCTTCATTTTTGGCTTCTGTTTCTCTCTTTCTTCTCCATCTCGTCCAGTCTCATGAGGGCTGCAGTATCTTTCCTACGTCGTGACTCCTCGGCTCCGCTTGCATCCTTAAACTCTCACAGCTCCTCGCTCTGTCTTTGGGCATTGTTAGGCATCGCTTCGTAAACATTCAGAAAGTGGAAACTTTCCGGTGAACATTTTCTTGGCAGTCGAGCACATAAAGCAGCAGCAAAATATCCTTCCTTTTCCCACAGTGGCGGTCTGCGCTGTCTCTTAGCTGACATGTTCAAATCAATAATTCACATCCGATGAGCGCTGCCGTTTCTGCGTGTGTGTGGCTCTGGGTGTGTGTGTCGATTGTTTCAGTGAGCAGTATTGCCCGTCAGAGAGGCACTGTGTGTCTGACAGATCGACATGTAGGTTTATCAGGCAGATCCTTGCTCTGATATCATTTTCACAGGCAATTAAAGTCAGCAGCAGGTGCAGCATATCAGCTAATAAGGACTTACATAGTCTATACAAGGTTAACCAACGGGAAAAGAAAAAATTGAGCTACCGCCTCGCAGTTTTATGTCCTGCATTTGTGAAAAGTTTGACAGAGATCCCTCAAAGCGCTCTTCAGAGATTGCAAGAAAAACAGGATCGAGGGGGAAAGTAAATTTTGACTGTGACACGCAAAATCAAATCAGTTCATCTATGAGTCCCATAGGATATTTAAGTCAAGTTTAATAGAACATTTTAAGAATCATGTTCACATCAAGGAAAGATGATCATGAGGAAAACTACCATGATAAAAGACCATCAAAATCAGTACACCTTTGATTCACAGCAAATATTTCTGTGACCCAAATTTCCAAGGTACAAATGAACACACAGGACAGTTAACTTTGACTTATGGGGTCCTGTCTTATGCCTGACCATTTTGGCGTGAGGCTCAGGTGTCTTCTCTAATTTGTCTCTAACATGTTCTTATAATGTTTAATCACTGAGAATTCAGCACACCCTTCTTCATTCTTCTCTTTATCCCTATGTTTTAACCAAAGTTAACCCTTAGTTGAGGTTACTTGACAACATAACACATAGATAGTCAAAGAGCAATTTAAGTGTATTCATGCGCAGTAACATTGTAAGACATGTGTGTTGTGCAGGAATGCTTGAACCCACAGAAAAATTGGTATCCTACTGGAGAATCACAGATAGTTAACTAGAATAGAGGGTGATTTTGCCAGCCTGTAATGACATAGGCTTGAAAAACTAGACGTCAGTTTGCAATAAGCTACAGTTCCCATGATGACGTAAATGAAAGGGATTTGCCGTTATAAACTTAAGTGTTTTTTGTGACGTCAATCTGGATCAGATCAGCACCAAAATGTAATGGCTTCTTCCTTGGACCGAACCACGCCTCTGGTAAAAATTTTAATTTAAATCAATCCAGAAGTTTTTGGGTAATCTTGCATACGGACAATCAGACAAACAAACAAACAAACAAACAATCAAACAAACAGACAGACCCCGGCAAAAACATAACCTCCTTGGCAGAGGTAATAAACATGGGTGCAGGGCCCTATTGTATTCTTGAGACAAAGTGTTTTGGTGTGAAGCACAGGTGTCTTCTCTAATTTCCACCTGACACAGGTTTCATTCATACACCATGCGTTTATGCTGTTTGAATGACAAATGATCAAGTGCTCCTGTTATCGCCAAAGAGTGTGTTTATCTGAAAATAAGGAGTGGTCAGGCACAAAGCATGCATGTTCCTAACTTGAGGATGAAGAAAATAACCGCTTTAAAATTCCTTATACTTGGTCTGAAGTCTAAAGACTCTGACGCAGAGTGTTTCTACTATTTTAAGGATGCAGGGAAATTGACACACATCCACTTTTACAAAAGAACGGAGAGCTGAGACCCAGCCTGGCTATTTTGAAGCACTCTTCATTTCAGTATTCCTGTGTAGATCCAGAGCTGTATTTTTCTAATTGTACACAAACATATGAATCTCACAAATTATTATGCTCACAGATAAAAAAACAAGCTGTCTAGTGTGTTTTACGCACACAATAGGGAATAGAGCCAATGATTCCTGTGGGAAAACTAAGAAAAAAATAGTTTGAGGCTCTCTGTGATTAGATGTTCAGTAAACTGCTCTATGATAAAGCCACAGTAGTTTGTTCCTGTCGGTTTTAGCTAGAGACTTTTAGGACACATTAATTTGAGCATCAAGATATATCATACAATGTTCTGTGTGTGTTCTTTGAGTGTAAATGGAGAGAAATTAAATGATACAGAAAAAAATTCATAACAAACAATGAACTCCCATGTTAATAGCAAAAAAAGGAGCCTACCAGCGCACACTGACTTTAAGGGAGTGAGAGCAGATTGGTGAGATCTATGTTATGCCCAAAACACTTCCATGTATTATCATGTAGGCCAAGATGCCCCAAACTGTTGTGGGTAAAGCGCTTCGTGATGTCAAAATTTGACCCTAGACCTTCAAGATTATCTTATATTGCCAAGTGAGGACTCCACCAATGATATGCTTTTCAGTGGCCTTTTATCAGACTGCATAACCCCATCTTGTTATCCCTGCCCTACTTTGCCTGAGACTGCAGGCCTGTTGCTTACACAAAATGCAGGTGGCAGGGGAGACAAACAGCTTAACATGCATAGGGGCAGGCCCTAGAAGATGCCAGGCTCACTTGCTAAAAGCTCAAAGTAGTGGTTGACAAAGTTTGCACAGTTAGTCAGTCACTAAAGTAAGGCTTCACATTATCACAGAAGCTGCTCCTTTACCCGGATGACAGCTTTACCAAACTTTAGTGCTCCAAAGCCCATTGTATTGCATCAACTGTTCTGACATTCATTATATCAGCATGCCTCTGTGAGTACATTTTCTCACACATAACAAGCTCAAGGCCCCTCTGATGTTTGAAAAATAACCAAAGTGACCACGATCAAGCTTTTAACAACTTAAAGTGACCAACAAGGCCTTCAAAAATGGAGCTCATCAAAGAAACACAATGTCAGGGTCATATTTTTAGGTAGGCGGTTGTTGAAATGTGCAGCACATGTTAATTTTCAAAAGGGGGCCAGCCCTTTGTTATAGTGTTGTTTTTGCATTTTGGTTAAAAAGATCAGTTATAAGTATGGAAACATTCTTATGTGTTTCTTATATTTTAATGGTTACTTCTTTCTTTTTCTTCTAATTTATTATGTGTTTTTTTTCTTACAAGTGCAACACTCAATAAATGAGAGAGCATTTTGGAATGCTAAATGTGTAGGTGTGCACATAATAGACATGATGAGAAGGCACCAGTATTAAGTTTATTTCTTATAATGATGTTAAACATTTTCACTCAGGTACAAATGAAAGGTTTTAAGTCAGAGTGGACATTTAGGCAAAGTTTGACATAAATTTCTCAAAGCAGTCATGTTTTCAAGCAAGGGACAACGGTGAAACTTTAAAACAGATCCAAAGTTTGAAAAAAGGAAAAAAGTTCATCGTTAAGTCAGAAGGGGCTGTTTTGCAGAAATTCTATTGAGCATTCTTGAAATATTGGGTTTACAGGCACAGGATGATGGCTTCGACATCAATCAGTGTAGCCATGAGTCACTGAGAGAAAATTTTTCAAAGTTAGACAGAAATCCATGAAGACAAACTTAGTTACACTCAAAAGCAAAAGATGATCAATTGTCTACTGAAATTTGACTTATCAAAAATCCAATCACTTTATTCTCAGTTCAGAGAAGATATTCGTGTAATGGCTTAAAGGAATATTAGAGTGCAATACTGATGTCATATTCACATGCATAATTAATAATGAGGTTCTATCACCTCATTTTGACCTGTTACCTACAATACTAAGTCAGTTTCTCCTTTAGTAAGATGAAAGTTTGTGCTTAGTTTACTAGAGCTGGGCGATAAAATCGATCTGAAAACAGGATTGCAATTACAAAAGAGTTTCACTAAAAGTGCTCTGCACGCCAACATAGGTGGCAGAAATCTGATGCTGCTTTGACTGAACAAACGAACTGTGGGTTTGGGCCAAAATTTTAGCTTGTCTGCAAATAGCAGCTCCATCATTAGCAGTGCTGCAGCAATGCTACAAAAAAAGAAATTAACCCTGTTGTCTTTTGCAGCCATTACCCCATATGAAAATTATTCAGAGAGGAGCAAGACCATAGCAAGTATTGTATACTGTACAGCTAATAGTCTCCTCCATGTAATGACCTTACTCAACTTTATGCTACTCAATTTTGGTAACAGGTACTTTGTTTTCAGTCATATACTTTGATTGTACCTCCTCAAAATCAGCAGGGTTGTCAGGTCACTATTGTTTTTTTTGTTTGTTTGTTTGTTTTTTACCTGTGGATAACTAATCAAAACCAATTAAGCCTCTGGTTTTTAAAAGCCTCGGTCAATATATTCTATGAACTGGCATCAATAGTGAAAAAAAGTGATAAATATCGATATAATCAATATTGGAAAATATATAGTGATCAAATTGTTTGCCATGTTACTAACCCCTACAGTTTACAGAAAATCTTGAGATACAGAGATGTATTGACCACAAGAATCAGATGGGCACTTGGACAGTCACACAGACAGATTGAAAACCTGAAAACATAATTCCTCCAAACCTTGGTTGTCACTGGCATAGAGGCAAAAAAATACAGTTGTTAGCTTATCCCAAAATAATTCCTGTTTGCCTGTGCAGGTGCTGATGGTTTGTGTGTTTTGTGTGTGTGAGTGTCTTTACTCAGCCCATAAACACACATACAAGTGTGCAAAGAGGCCACCAACATTAATATTCTCATGCACAAACAGGTTCTCCACCGGCACTATTATCTTAGCAGAAAAACAAAATGAACACCACAATCCGTTTCCAAAATGGCCTGGGCATGGTGCAGCGGATAATCACATAATTTGCAGATTTAATTGGAAATATAAATCCCAATGCACACACCATTACGGGCAGCTTTGATATACACCTTGCCGATTGATGCATGATGACACCTCGCAAATGTGGAGGGTCACCCGTGTCACTTTTAAATATCACGGCACCCCGGAAACGCTGATTGGAGCGCCAACAACACATTTAAATTGCCGTCCTCGCATATTGCCGAGCGAAATTACCTCCTCAACTGTCTGTTTCTGCCGGCGATTAGATTGGCTATATTTTTTCCTCTGGTCATTTTCTCTATTTGACAGTGTGCCTCAGCTCATGCTGTTGTTGTTGTTTTTTTGCATTAAATTTCACTAATACAGCTTGCATGCCGTATCCCAGCATTACCTTCTTGTGTTTGTTTATTTATATATTTACTTTTATTATATGGGGTGTGAGATAGCGCTATTACATCATTATGATATTTCATCTGGCAGTGGGGGAGCCTGTACTGTGGTCCACCTGATGAAAAGCCTGCAGGCCGCCCGGTACATCTCCATACAGTATTGCAGCAGAGTGTAATGCTTTATCAATAAACCACTGGAGCGTTTGCTGTTTTCATAATGGAGTCGTGAAAGCGCGCCCTGGCTCCTAATTACTGAGGCAAACAGAGCTTGGCAGCAATTCAGAGAAAAAATTGGAGGAGAAAAGGGGGCTGGGGGAAAAAAAAGGGGAAGGACACAAGAAGAAAAGAGTTTAAAGGAACACAGTTTGCCAGTTCATCCCCAACCCAAAGCTAATTATATCTGCTGAAGCAGGAGGAAGGTCTTGTTATGCCCAGTAGACCCACCTCAGAGCTGCTACACAGATCCCTATCACTGCCTGATGTCTGCAGGTCTGATTAGACCAGCCAACTCCACATTTGCCCTCTAAACTTTCCTGTGTGCACTTTGGTAACTTAGACTTGGACTTTAAGAGCTACTGTCTAGGATAGGGGTGGGCAACTAGCAACCTGGGGCTGCATGTGCCCCACCATACTTCTTCAGAGCAGCTCTATTCCTGGTTTGTTTGGCATCATAATGAAAAGAGCATGGAGAAAGTTATGTTTAAGAAAGGGGCAGCTGTAGATGGTGACGTGGCAAAATTCCCCAAACTTACACACTTCTCAGGGGCTCCAACTGTTCCTGGAAAATACCCCCCACCCCATAACACTACCACCACCAGCCTGAACTGTTGATAAAAAACAGGATGGATCCATGCTTTTTTGTCATTTATGCCAAATTCTGTTCAAACCATCTGAATGTGGCAAGACACATCAAACTAGTAGTTTCCAGTATTCTATCAGATGCTCTAGCTCATCTACTTCAACAGTCAACATATTGTGTGTTGAGTATTCTGCATACCTTGTATTTTAAAACATTGCAGCAGCATCCACCAACTACATTTTTAGACTGGCCCATAAAGAATATGATTGATAATACGACCACCCAATCTCCTTATGTATATGCCTTTGAAAGGGTCTGCCCATTCCCAAACACTTTTTATGGGCTGTTGCCCAGATGGAGAAGTGAAAAAAATTGATTGGTACATCTGGTGTGTCAGGTTACAGAAATATTGCACTGGTGACACAATGTGCAGTCAAGACATGCACAAAAGTAAGGTAGCTGGTTGAACTGAATTATTAATGCCAAGCCTTCTACGCCAACCATGGCACACTTAACTTGTTGAGAAAGCATCAAAGACACCTTAGGTGAGAACAGTCCGCAGGACAACTGATCCTTGGGCAGTGTTTCTCTGCCTTTTGTCCCATTAAAATCAACATTTAAATTTATTAACAAATGTACCAATATTAAGCAGTGGAGACGGTGTGCTGATATCTGAAAACAAGCAGGATTGATGTGTGTTGTGTTTTGTTGGATGTGTCCATCTTTTAAATGCCTTCAAGTACAGTAGCATAGTCTTGCTGTGCAACCAAATTAAAACTTTGGACCAGCAGCCTTCTGCATCTTCAAGATAAGATCCTGCCAGTTTTGTGCCTGACTACTACTTTTTAAGACAAACAGACCTTTGGGTGCTAATGGAAATGAATGTCCTCAAGCCATTCAAACACCTGCACTGCACACCAACTTGCCTTGCAATAGGTGTCTGTCAGGATCAGATGTGTATTTTTTGGGTATGTGTATAAACATAATGGCATCAGGACTGACATCAGGGAACTCACTCTGCGGATAACCCCTGCTTGTTCAAAAGGGGCCATTCTCTCTAACAAATAATTTTGCAATAATTTAAATATGAGCTCTGTATCCCATTTTTAAAGATAGTTAGCCTTAAACCAGGGATGGAAAACCTTGGTTACTAATGGTGCTTTTTAATGTGTGTTATCTGCCCGTCTTGGCTTGACTTTACATGGATTGGTTTCAGGGCTGGAGTGGGACTCTGTTTTAGCCCTGGAGTTTGATGGTACAGTGGCCCACATCGGCCTGCAACTTGAAGGTATAATTTTAGATAGATATTTTATCTACTGCATTTTATAATTTCATCTAACATGGAAACTTGTTTGGATTAAAGCAATTAAAAAAAATAATTTCATATCAAAATATTTTGTATCATTTTTAAATTCCTCTCATCCTACGCCCTTACAGTTCTAAATTGGATGTTTCAAATGATAAAACTGTTCTTCTGTTTCTGGGATTAAAATACATAAGTGGCCACTCATAGTTTCTGGATATAATAATAATCATATATAATAATAATATATGCTGGTACTGGAACAGGCAGCACGGTGATGCACCGGGTAGTGCAAATGCCTCACAGCAGGTAGAAAGTTGCTGGTTTTAATCCCGGTCAATCAGGGCCTTTCTAGGTGGAGTTTGCAAGTTCTCCCTGTGCATGTGTGGGTTCTCTCTCTCTCTGGGCACTCCAGCTTCCTCCCACAGACCAAAAAAATGCCCATTAGTTTGATTGGTGACTTTGAATTGCCCTTAAGTATGAATGTGTGGGCCCTGCGATTGACTGGTGACCAGTTCATGATGTGCCCTGCCTCGCCCCAATGTCAGCTGTGATACAGCCCCCTGTGACCCCGAAAGGGATATGTGGTATAGACAATGCATGGATGGATGGTACTGGAACAAAAAGTGATCATATGTTATTATTCTTAACCTTGCTGGGTCCTTTCAGAGCTTCTGTCAAAAATAAGAAGTTTTGATTTTTTGTTGTTGCTCAAGTCAATTAAAGCCCATTTACACCTCTACATTTTTGTGAAAAACTGACATTGATTTGGAAAAATCTTAGGGAAATCATATTTATAAAACTTTGTTTAATAAAACTTGATTATGTTATACTTATGTATCTGACCTTGGAAATGTCATATCATATTTATGAATTACTGTAGATATTTTTTAATCTGGTGGGTTTTACTGCTTTAAAAGCCTGTTATTAGCTTCCCCTCGTTTCAATTTTCTTTCATTCAGGTCTGTTCTGTTAATAAAAAGGGCTAAGCTGAATACTTTGTATCAAGTTAGCAGTGAATCCTACCTACCCTCTCTGGGGACATAGGCTGGGGGCTTGTGCTTGGCTGTGGTGGGTCGGCCTCTCTCATTGAGTGCCTACTGATGCTGATGGGGGGCTACATGAGTGATTAATAGTTAGTTCTGGCTGTAACACTGGCCTTCTGTTTACACTGAAAATATTAAAATCATTTTTAAATGCTTAATAATAACACACACTTCTTTACCGAAAATTAGGCATAATTAACACAATATATGTCGTGTTGTTTTGTGTTTCAGGTGTCTTAATGTTTCACTATTAGCTTACCTGTATCATCAAACCAGGCTGCGAGCTTGTTTTCACAGATTAACCCTTTAATACCTGAAAACACAAATTATAGCCAGAAAATTCTAACTTTTGGAGCTGAAATGTTTTTTTCACTTTCTACTGAAATCCTAAAATAAAATCAGAATTTCCATTTGTATCTCATTTGATACATTAGGTGTTTTTGGCAACTGATAATCCATTTGAGGACATTTTTATCATGTATCTGATTGTATTCAGAGGTTTTTTTTAGAAATTTGTTGATCATATTGATTAGATAGAGGTATCATAAAAGTATGTATCAAATAAAAGGTGTTAAAAGGTTAACCCCTTAAAGCCTGTTGTATCATATTTGAAGTGACTGCTTGTACAAAGATTAGCATAGATGCTAACACCGTCATTAGCAGTTCTGACCATTTTTCTTTACTAAATGAAAAACAACACTGAAATAACACTGAAAAGCATTTCTCAACAGAAAGGATATTTCACTTTTGACATGTTTTGCCAGGAGTTTGATCCACGTAGTGGCTTACATTTTGTACTTTACATCACAGCAGTAGCCCTGTCATTATCTGATTGGGCTATAATGAATGTCATTGACAGAACGATCGCCCCATCACTAGCCGGATATGGGTTCCGCCCATTCCCAGCACTTTTTCTGGGCTCTTTACCAGTACCTTCAGGCATTTAGGCAGTTCTGAAGGCAAAAGGGGGTCCGACCTGGAACTAGAAAGGTGTACATAATAAATTGGCCATTAACAACAACATGACAATTAATCCGAAAATTGTTTTGATACTCATCATTAAACAAAGCAGTGAATCTAGTCCTGGATCAGTCACTGGATCACTTGACATTTGTTTTTTATGTTGAGAACAAGAGTTTAGAAATTACATGGCAATCCATTTGGTATTTTTTGACATATTTCAACCCAGAACCATCATGAGGGGACAAACAAACAAAAAAATGCATTCTTACCCTCAACACACTCCTCCATTTTTTGTATCATGTGTCACCAAGTCTTTTTGCATTTCTTCCCGTATTGTGTGTCTCAACAATACCCTGACACATGAAGCTTTTAGCTATATTTCCTGTGCCAGCAAACAGCATCATTGTCACAAAGGAGAAAAGAAACAACTAGGCTTTGTAGACATTATTGTTTGCCTTTTTGACATTCAGTTTGGTCGAAAGCAGATATTTTTTTTTTCCACCAGAAGTGCTGGCATTTTTTGAGCTGTGGAAAAAATGATGTGAATGTTTGCGTCTGTGTTGTATTGGGCCTGATAGCAAAGCAGGACAGGTCTTAACCCTCAGCCAGTGGCCAGCTCTAATGACTATTGACAACAACCTGAGCCTCTTTGACTTTCAACCTAATTCACTCTTGGAGAGGGGGAATCACTGCCTTAAGACTGCCAGCAACAAATGAAGTGGAAGAAACAAAGGTTTGATAAAACATCCAGACTTTAACTTTTACTAAGATCAGTTTGAAAACAGCTATTAGCCTGCAGTGTGCCTGCTTAATGCATGCAGTGTCTCCTCATGCTCAGCTACTCTCCCCCTAAATTTTCCTTTAATTATTCATGCATCTGAAATTGCCTGGATAGAGGTCACTCTCTAGATATCGCTTTGACCGAGACAATTTTATGGAGGATTTGATGGTAGTTTCAAAAAGAGTTGCAGTTGATCACAAGTGTCTTTTTGGGGCTGTTTTGACTTCAATAACACCTCTCTTAAAGCCCCCTGCACTCAAGTGAATATGGACATTGTGTTAAAAGCATATTGATCAGCAAGGTGCTAATGACAGCACTTTACAGAATAACAACAATAAAAACTTCTGCCTCTTAAAAACTTGGCTGTTTCACCACCTGACTGCACAACAACCTCTGATGGGAGCTAAAAGTCCTCCCTGTGATTACAAAAAACAGCTTTTTTTGTTGTTTTACCTTAAAGCTAAGTTTTTTAAAACATATTACCCCACTAAAGCCACAAAACACTGTTCTGGTTTCTTCAGGGGCCTTCGCACAGGGCACGCTCAAACTGTGTAAATTAAAGGAGCATTTCAAACCAATCTGAACATTCATTAAACTGCATTTTTGCTGACTAGACTAAAGTCATTTCTGATTTTTGTTGTTTTCAAATGTAAATTTTGACAAAATTCAAAGGAAGGCAACAAAATTTTTCCCTCAGATTTGGAAGCATAAAACTCATGCTGTGTCCACACATAGACAGGTCATTTTTTCAAACACAGCTTTATCTGTGCATTTTGGCCTTCTGTCCACACAAACAATTTTCAGGTCGTACAAAATGTCACACTCTGTGCCGACCTCTCCTCGGGCTGATATCACACTATGCAACATTATCCCTGTTGTTTACAAGTGTTGCGGCTGACTATGCTAAACTGTTGTTATTTTAGGTGTTGCTCACTGCAGTATTTACAACACATACCTTCTTTGGGAACACATTATTGAGCCGTGTACAATTGGTTCAGAATGCTGCTGCCAAGCTTAATCAAAAATGTCCCATGTTACTCCATCCTTATATTTTTGCACTGGCTTCCAGTAACTTTCAAAATCCAGTTTAAAATTCTTGTGATCATCTTTAGAGCATGGACAAGGACCAAACTATATTAAAATGCTTTTAAATCCATTCAACAGCAGCAGGACTCTGAGGTTTTCTGATAAGGGTCTGCTAGCTGTTCCTCGTACTAGACATAAAAAAAGGGGACTGTGCATTTGAGATTGTCCATCCTAAACTCTAGAGCTGTCTCCCACTGCAGCTGAGAAGTGTGGACACTGTGGACATAGTTAAAAAGCAATTAAAGACCAATGTAATTTATCTGAATTTTAATCATATTTTTATTTTTTTTAGTCTTGTATTTTTTTGTATTGTAAGGTACTTTGTGACAGCCATCTTGAATGGTCCGACACGGATATACTTTTCTTACTTACTTACCTTTTATCTCTCCTTCACTATGATGCTGCTCAAAAAACACCCCAACAATGCAAAACATTGTCGACCTTTTGGATAAGATTCGGTGTTATAGTTTTAATAGTGACTGTGCTGACTGGTGACAACAGATTTTGAAACCAAAAAGTGTACTAAACTTTCCAATAAAAGTATTTGATCAAAATAATCAGATGAGTCTTGAATGGAAGTATAATCAAACAAATATTTACTCAATGTACAATATTCCAGCTAACATAGCCACAAGTTCCATGGTCACCAGTCAGACTTGTGGCTAGAACTGACAGGAAAATAAACCCACTTTTGCATAGAAATGGCAAAAATGAATAAATAAATAAATTTTGCCTTTCAGAGACATCATAACAAAGAAATAAATCTTGTTTAACTGTGCCTTTATGTGTTTTTGCATTTTCATTTGAATGAGGATGTTTTTAAAAAATTCAAGCACATGACTTTTTTTTAAAAACAGACCTAGCATCTAGCGTTGCTGATGTCCTACTTGTTCACTGTAAGCCAAAAAGAACAGTTTTCTAACAACTTTGGGTGCTTTATTTCATTAGGCAAAGGTGAGCTGTTCCTTTGGGCCCTTAACTACCAGAGGCTTTTCGAGCACCTATTAAACATCAGACTTATTATTCTTATTTTTCTTTATCACTTTATTTTTGATATTTATCCTACTGTAAGTTTAGCTGTTAATGGTGGTTAAATGCCAAACATGCAACATAACATGCAACATAAAGAGTCATTGCAAAACAAAACAACGTTGTGAAGTTAAAACATATATTGTATATATGGCAGGGATACTTACAAAATTTGATTCTGTGGATGGTGTGTACTTTTTTACAAGGTCAGTTAAGTGTGTTTTGATCTCACAGATGTGTATCAATCAGTGCAATCTAAAATAATAATCTAACTGTGCCACAAACTTTGGACTTTTGACCATGTAGAAGACGGTTGAAAGGGTAATCAATTTCTGAGTCCTCAGGTTAGAAACACGTCAGCGTTGCACCTGATCATTCCTCATTTTCACACTAACATACTCTGGGTACAAATGGGAGTACATGCTCAGTTGTTATTTTAATAGCCTATAAATGACACATGTGGCATATAATATGGCCCAAAGAGTTGGACAAGACTGGCTGTAGAGGACCCCATACCCATGTTCACTCTGGGCCCCAAAGTTGCTAGGTAAGCCTCTGCTAACAACAGCATCTCCACTGTTTTCCTATGTCTGGTTGTTTTTAAGTTTTGCAGAGGAAGAGAGCATGAAGAGAGGAAGCTATAGAAAAGTAGAAATGTGAGAGGAGTGCACAGCAGAGGAGCTGGTATGATGGGTAATTAGGCAGTGAGAGGTGACTGACATACAGAAAGACAGACAGACAGAGAGCAGCTGATTCTCAGAAAGCAGCCAGCAGCCATCTCATGACAAACATCTGAGGACCCTTTTCAGCAGACAGATCAGATCAGAGTGTCGTCTCCTTCGTAGCAAAGAAAAGAGGGGGAGGGGGGAGGGCTTTATGACGGGTATAATTAAAGTCGTCTCAGACCGAGCACAAAGTTTTCCTCAGTCTTTGAGAGAGCGCCAATCCTCTGAAGTTCGTCCCTTTAGGCCAAACTCTTAGAACACGGGCGTGTTAGAGTAACCTCCTTTTATCATAATGATCATAACCCATAGCTAATGGAGCACCAAACGCTGGCTAAAATGATTCAAAAAGAGGCTGAATATATTCAATTATAATGATAGAGTTAGCAACGACATCACCCAGGCAGTGGTGACTTTCCCGGCCCTAATTATGCTGCGGTCATCAAGATCATTATTTTTCACAGGCATCTCAGGAGACGGAAAACACGACATAATGAGGATCAAATGCACACGCAGAGCATGCATACTTTTAGGATGCATTTACATACAGGCGCCTACTTAAGGAGCTTTTTGAAGGCACAGAGTAAACTTGACATGCAGGCTGAAGAAACAAAAGAGTCCGTCCTAACAAAGTTGTGTTTAAAAGACTCTGCATCTCATTATTTGCTTTCACTCCACCATCTTGCAAATAAACAGCCAAAGAGCAAAAGAGAAAGATGACAAAATTTAAATGAGCTCCTATTTTCATATTTTAGCTGAAATTACAGCATGGACTTGGGGAAAGCAGGAAATGAAAGGCCTTTTCATGCCAGACAGAGAAATGCTGGCATGGAGAGAGCAGCACAGAGAGGAAATAAATGCTTAATGAATTCTGTATTACTACCTACAACAGCAGGCTGATGAAATTGTAACAGGCATGATTATTACAATTATTCAGGAGTCTAGACTCCAGTGGCAATTTCTGATAATGTTCCTTATCTTCTTTTGTGGGAGCAGAGATGCAAAGTGGAGTTAGGAAATAAAAGCAGTGAGAGGGACGTCAGTGCTTTTAAGGCTTATTTATATGCTCTACGTTTTATATTCTTACAGTTACAAACACAGCCTTCTATCTGTACTCTGCATTTCACCATGTTCTCTAAAAGTTTAGAAATACAGACTAATGCAATATCAACCACAGGGAATTATAAGGGCAGTGTGAAGCAGTGTAGCCAACAGATCCAACCAAAGCAGAAAAAGACAACAAAGAAGAAAACTTTGAAAAAGGAACAACTTGTTTTGACTAGAAGTGCTTCAAGAGCACATAACCTCTTATTGAACTGCATCGAGCCATTGTAGGCTGATTGCCCCTGTCGGCCACCGTCGGTTTGTGCTCTCTGACCATTTCTATCCATCCATTATCTATACCGCTTATCCCTTTCAGGGTTGCTGGGGGCCTGGAGCTTATTCCAGCTGACATCAGGCAAGACGTGGGGTACACCCTGAACTGGTCGCAAGCCGATCGCAGGGCCACATAGAGAGATGGACAACCATTCACGCTCACACTCAACCTAATGAGCATGTGCACCACCGGGCCCCCATGACCACTTCTAGGTTTTATCGGTCTATGTATTTCTTTTTCATGTCCACCAGAGTTTTGATTTCAACCACAAGTGCTCTAAGGGGCACAGACCTTCAGCAGCATACAGTTGCCAGGCTTGGTCCTTCAACTGCAGCTGCCAATTTGGGTAAAAATACCTGACTAAGGAACTGCCATATCCCCTAATGTTATCATAGTGGTGGTTGTCACTGTCTGGCTCTTTAAGCACACATTTTCTGAAAATTGATTCTGTGGAGGAGGAAAAGGTTTTTTTTTTCTGAGGCTGGGGGATATGAACAGGCCATGGACACATTTGTAAAATCCATAAAAAAATATTTTGCATTTTGTGTGACCTTTAAAATGGTGTACTACACTCACAAACAGACCTGGAATAATGCAAATCAACTGGCAGAATTTGTTACAGGGCAGTAAAGATGTCATATACAACAATTACTTATTTTTTTACAATTCATGTACAGATGCTGATAGTTGTGAAATCAGTGAGTAATTGTATTTGATAATGTGATCCAAATATTAATCAACATAATGATGCTTACAGTCTTTGCCACAGTTTAGAAACCCAGATGTAAAGAGTGCACATAAGTTGATGGGTGAAGACAGTGTCATATGGATTTATATTTGCATGTAAAAGCGACATAAATGGGCCTTTAGTTTGTAGCTCTAAGTTGAATCTGTTTGATCTGACAGTCTTATCTCTGCTCATGTGTTTATTAGACACCAGAGTGTGTCTGTGTTTTCTTCAAGGGCCAACACATCTGTGGCCCTGACGGAGGATGACACTTTCCCGTTTTTAATTGCCATGGATCTCGTTGCCTGGGGGGCAGGAAGTGTGCAGACACAAATATTCTCTAATGAGTATTAATCTAATCAGTGTCTGATACAAACAAGGCCTTCATAATGATGTCAGACCCACCGCCGTCACTGCCTGACGCTGACATTTAGGACGAGGGCATTTGCATTTCCCAAAATATAAGTCCCTGACAAATTGAGGGACATTTCATGAGACGAGTGGGGGTCGAGGAGGAAACGGTAGCCTTGCAAATTAGCTCACCATTTCTTCTCAAGAAAGTATGAGAGTGGAAGTATCTGAAGCAGCTTGTCGTTTTCTTAATTATATCACTGTGTTTCCTTGGGAACTGGATGTTCCTGGTGCTGCTGGTCGTATATTTAGAGTCATGACTACAGTGCAACAACAGAAGAAAGTACATTCCCTGCTGAACGTCTGTGTAAATGTTGATGGAAGTTTCAGATAAAGATAAAAAGTGAGTGTTTGAGAAGATATTGGCATAGAGGTGGGAGGATGATACGATGACTTATCTGTTGTTGTCGTACACAGTTACAATAGCACTCTAACACCGCCGGGGAATACAGCTGCTTGTGTGCCCACCTTAACAAAGAAAACAGAGGAAAAGTGCACCCTTGTCTGTCTTGTTTACCTCGCTAGATTGAGAGGGTTACCTCCAAGGGCAAGGGGACATGAATAATGTCTGCCACCTGCACCTGTTTCCTCTGGAAGCTGCGGCTTTAATTACCTCAATTAGCATTTGGGAGATTGTTTGTAAGGATCTGTATCTACAGTGATGGAGCATACGCTCGGAGGGGATGCTAACTCATTGGAAAACACAGACAAATTGTCTCCCGCCATAACCTTCTGCAGTAGTTGTGACTCTGAGCGTACTTAGAATGAGTTTTCGTGCCTCGGTGAAAAGATGGAAGGTGGCGATAATGAGATGGCACGTGATCATGTAAGACGCCATGTTGCTTTACACCTTAGTATGTCATTTGGAGGGTGCCAGGGTGATAAAAAGTAAAGGAGCTGTAATCTCTGATCTGCAGAACAACAAAACAGTATAATTTGTGGATAGAAGATGCCATATATGTGAACTAATGGAATTCTCACACTGTCTTCCTCACTGTGAGAGTTTATTAGAAGTCTGGGAAGGAAGCCATTCAGGTTTCAGCCTCCTTTTGTTAAACCTTACCATCCAAAGTATACTGCACCACGGTTTTTGTTCCTCCTTTGCCCAGTGATCTGTATCGTGTGATTTGTCCCCTTTCATTTCCATAATGGCTTCCTGAGCTCCCTCATGGAAACATATGGAGACCCCTTCTCACTGTATAGGATTTGTCCTGCACTAATGGAGCTGAGATTGGATTCTGGCACTTATGTGTGCCTAGATGATTCCTCCTTTTTAGTGCTGTTCTCCTCTGCCTCATACATAATACATAGGGTTAAAGCAGTATTGCTTTGCAGGAGATCTCATTTATTAACATGGAAGTCTCACAGGGATCAGAAATCTCAGCTTCAAAGTTTGCCTTGGCACTGCTCTCATCATCTCCAGGAAGCACTTGGGATTTCCACCAACAGGTGTGACTGGAATTATTATCACAACTCAGTCACCGTGTTATTTTAAAGTAATTACACAGCTGTCTTTGTCAGAAAAACTCAGCATGGGTCAGTGTTAACATGGTGACAATTTATTCGTTTTTAAGCAATCTTGATGTGATCTCTTGTATCCTTGTGAAACTGACACTTGAGTGTTTAAAAGTGTTTTGATCAGATGACCATATTCTTCCACTAGCCCTAAAGATGTGCATGGACAGTTTAATAAGATAATGAATGCACCTTGACCTCCTGTCATTGTACTAAGGAGGAGTCAGGCTACCATGGTTTGACATATGGCACATTTCCTACCACAAAACAAACTTCAAAATATGAAATTCTTTTTTGTTTCAACCAATTACATCTCAATAGCAAACTCCATGCACATACATCGGCAAAAAACATTTTAATGCTGTAGTTTGCACACCAAACCAGTCGTTGCGGCCATAGAAATTCACACCCATGCACAGACAGTACTCTGTTCTCTTCAAAGTGGTCAAGTTTAAACACACAAAAATGATCAACGATTAAACTGTTGTGTGGACTGTCAGTGAGGTCAGATTACTACTTCAAGTGGGCCTAAACTACACAGCAAGGAATTTTCATCCAGGTGTTGCTTGGGAGTGAGTAGCACAAACAGAACTTGTTAAAGAACTTAGTTGCGTCACATGGTCATGGCTGTTGACTGGAACCATACTGCTAGTGCGCCAAAAGTCTTAGTTTTAAGAAGGTCTGGATGTAGTTAGTTTTTACAACTTCAGACACTGCTGTTTCCAACATTTTGCACAAAGAAAACCATGCATGAAAAGCAAAAATGCAACAAGGGATTAAAACCTGTACCTAGGCAGCAGCAGCTAGTATATATATATATATATATATATATATATATATATATATATACACACACACACACACACACATATATATATATATATATATATATATATATATATATATATATATATATATATATAAATATATATATATATATATGTGTGTGTGTGTGTGTGTGTGTGTGTATATACATATATATGTGTGTGTGGGGGTGTCTGTGTGTGTGTGTGTGTGTGTGAGTTGGGTGATGAATCAACCACCCCTGAAAACTTCCCCATCACAAGTCTTAGCGAAGGAACGGCCAAAACAGGCTGTCTGAACCTTTTTGGGAGCCATGTTTACCCAGAGCTCCTTATAATCAGTCCTCTTTCTTTCTTATTTAAGTGATATTTGTCAAATCAACAGCACATCATTAAAAACCTCTTTTTGGCATTGCAGCCCAAGCACTCCTTTGAAATCTTTCTAAGACCTTTTCTTTCAGATCAACAGGGATCCTGTTGAATATCTATAAAGTGGTAGTATTCAAATTTGTTCCATTTCTTTTTTTCTGAGTGAACTGATACCTGCTGACAAATCATACCAAAAACTCTTCGAATTTTTAACTCATTTAAACTTCGTGTTTATGGTTTTGGGAACTTTTATTTCAAGATTTTGATTTTTTTTCATGATTTTTGTGCTGTATTTAATATGTTTTAGTGTAAGATTTCATAGTTGCATCATAAAAGGTCAGTAAGAATTGAAAGTTGCTTCGTCAATCTCTGCTTACCTCTGAAGTTTGAGCAAGCCAGTTAAAGCCTTCAACCACATAAGATTTAACTTGTAATTAGAAGAAGACTCTGCCTCAAATTGAATATTTAACTGAAGCAGAAAATCCCCGACTTCACCCCGGTGTCCTGCGAGTAATGGCCTCCCGTCTTGTCTATATTTCCACTAACTTGTGTCCAACAGGAGGAGGTCTTATAAAACATCTCCTGCCCTCAGTCCGACCTGAACTCAAGGTAGAACGAGCACAGAGCAATTAACTCTCTCTCTCTTTCTCTCTGTCTCAGTACCTTTCTCTCTCTCTCTCTCGCTCTCTCGCTCTCTATCCCCAAGAGGGAGGCACATCTCCATAAGTTATTTCATTATCTCACTCTGTGTGCCTCCTCCCTCTCTGCATTGTTTTTCTATCTCCCTGTGTGTATTGCTTCCTTTGAGAGGTCAAACAGAAGGGTATGGGGATTATCTACTAAATAGAGGGCATTTCAAAAATGATTTTGCTTATTTGTTTTGATATAATAATCTGCGCTGCCACACGTCTGGAACATTTATAGACCAAATGAGTTTGTTTTTTAGTCATTGCTCTTTAATCTATGTTGCCGAATACTGTACCCTTGATTTTCTTCATTGTTTCTTTTATTTATGTCTCAATTTATTCTATCATCATGAGCCAGAGGACCAAACTTTTTGGTGCTAAGTTAAATTCAAGGTTATAGAGCAGGTTAATGCCATTTAAAGCTATGAGTGAGCACAGGGAGCCATCAATCAAATAGTTACAATGTGAAATGGTCAATGAAACTTACGTTTAATCTCATAGGGCTGCAGATATTCAATAACTTTGTTATTTTATTGCAAAATAAGAGGATTCTTTATGAGGACAGTTAAATGACTTTAGAGTGAAATAAGATGCAAAGAGTGCAAATAAAGGGGAGCTGTTGAGTAAAAGGAGCTAAAAAATATTTTTTCTTGTCTGATAATTTTGGTTTATATTTAACCATATTTATATGTTTTCATAATGACCAAACCTGTCTCTTAGTACAGGTTGAGGCTAAGTTTGTTTGTTTTTTTAATTTATCCATCTTTACTGTTAATGAGAATTTTTTTTATTAATTTAGTTAAAATGGGGTGGACCCAACAAAATGATGTGGCCTAAATTGGGTTCAACTGACCCTTTGTTTGCTCTTTGAATGGTCTTTTGATCCACCAATTTTAAAGCAATCATAGCTGGTTAGACAAACTGAAACCTGATTCATTGTCTGTAAGCAGGAAGATTCATCTTGTCAAGCGCTACTCTACAACGATTGTGCTTGGTAGAAGTGGCACGGCCCAATCTGCATCCTTTAAAGCAGGAAGAGGTGGGAGCCACAAGCGAGAGAACAGCAGGAAGTAACTGCTTATACAGAGATTAGCATATATGCTAACAGCTGCAGTAGCAGTTTTATGAAATCTGGACCAAATTTCTTTATTAAATAAATAACAAATAACAACACTGAAGGTTTGTCTTGGTGGAAAGGACAGTTTCACTCCATTTCTGACATGTTTTGGCAAGAGTTTGTTTTGTGAAGTGGCTCACGTTTTGTATTTTGTATTTTTATTTAGATTATCTGATTGGCCCATGATGGATGTGATTGACAGGACAATCATCAAATCACCTGCCGGGTGTTTTTTTTTTTTTTTTTTTAAAGGTCCTGCCCTCCCCAAAACAGTTTCTATGGGCTGTTCACATGGACAAGTGAAATATACTGAATGGTCCATCTGGTGTGTCAGGTTATCTTTACAGCACATTATGACCTTGATTTTATTACTTCAACTTGGTTTAAAAGTGTGATTGGGGTTTCTTCAACAGTGACCTAAGATATCTTCACTGTAATATAGAAGTATTTTTTATCTTGTTTCCTAAACAAAAGGTAAAGGTAATGTTCTGGTACTATAAAGAAACTAATGTGATGTTTTATTGCTGAAAGTGTTTCAATGACGCAATGTTGACATTGCAAATCTGTACGGTTTTTCAACTAGCAACACAGTCAAAGTTTTAGTCTTAATTCTGTGTTATCCTCTTACACCCTACCTTACCTTTGTCTCTAATCTTTGATATGGGCTGAGTTTCTATCGATTTAATAGATCTGTAAGTTTATTGTTTTTATTATTGTACATTTCAAAACAACAGGGAAATTTCAGTTGTTTCAAAAGGAGATGGGAAGACTTAGAGGAAGATGCCAGGAAACAGGAGATTTTACATAGTAGCAGTGCCAAAGAGGGGCAGGACATGATGAAGCGTCTATACATATATATATATATATATATATATATATATATATATATACATACATATAAATACATAGATAGATAGATAGATAGATATAGATATATAGATATATATATTTTTTTTTTTTTTTTCATCCTCTATCTCCTTTCATAAAAAGCCTAATTGATGTCATTATGGGATATGCCACCTCCTTTAGATGGGAAGACACTCCTGAAGCCAGGTGTTAGTACAGCCCACAGCTGGCCTTAGTGGAAGAAACAAGTCTAGGCTTGTCTTTGCCACCACAGTAAACATCAGAGCACAGCACTAAAAAGCTTAAGTCAAATGCGCTTCTTCAGAGGGTTGTGGTCAGATATAGCTCATTAGGATTAAGGGAGACTAAAACAGAGGCGTATATGAGCATGACAAAATGTGGATTTGAGCCGAGTAACTTCAAAAATATGTTCTGGAGACATCTTGGACCAGTGTAAACCTGTCAAAATGGAACAACTTATGAGACTTTAAATGAACAGCTCTTTAAATGTCTTGTCAGTTTTGTATGAGGTCTTTAACATTTTTCTCATCTGCTATATTTAAAGATTTTTGTGTGAGCCAAGCTTTTGGCTCTATTTTAGGAAGTAAATAATTGACCACATGAGGCAGTATGTGACCCTCTGTGTGGTGCTTTTAAGCATGTGTCATAGTGTGTGTGCATACAGTATAACTGTGAAGGTCTGAAAGTGTGTGTTCCTGCATGTCTCCGTTCTCTCCCGGTCTGACTCTGTAGTGCTTTGATTTGAGCGCGGTGATCCAGCTAAGACTCGGAGCAAATACACGGATTAGGCCGCAGCGGTGCAGATAACACTCTGATCAAAGTGGCCCCGCTGCTCCGACAGGCACAGAGAGGAAAATATGTTAAAGGAAGACACACACACACACACGCACACACAGGCTGAGTCACACACTTTTTATCTCTTCTAACAGACAGACAGATAGACAGAGGGAGATTGTCCCGCTTTATTTTCCTATTTTCCAACGGGTGTGCTGTCGATGGCTCAGTGGAAAATTCACTCCAATCAGTCCCAGCAGGGTCCATCCCCAGGGTGCCTGGCCCAATAAGAAACACTCGTCTTTCTTAATGGGACACACTCACTCACTCTCCCCCCTTTTCTTTCTGATTGTCTTTATTTAACAATCCTGTCTTTTGTTCAATCCCATTGATAACAACAGAACGAGCAAAACCTCAGCCAGCACTTACCAGTTTGTGCTCTATAGTTATGGTCAAAAGGGGTTACACTTTAAACAAAGTGTCACTTTCCTCTGTACGGACACGGCCCACCCACGCTGCTGTTTTTACCTCAGTGGCCTCACTGAACCCCCAGAGTGTGGGCAAGTACTCACTGTTCTTGACGAAAGTGAGGACATCTTATACAATAATGAACACTTTTTCATGGCGGACATTGTGACCTGTTATAGAAGGGAAGTCAGGTGTTATTAATTATACTAACGATAGCTCTGTGCAGATCAAGTATAGCAGCAGTCCATAACGACAGTGTCACAGTTAAAAGATCAAAACACTGAAACTAAACCGAACAAATGTATCTGAGCGATCATTTAAATGTATTTATGTAAACATTTGTGTGGGTGTGTGTGGGTGTTAATTTCAAATATGTAGTATTTTTAGGAAAGTGGAGATTGTTTATTTTTTTCAACAAAATTGACTAATTCTATATCATTTGTTTGTTTTTTTTAATGAGTGCTGACATTACTGCAAATGTTTCCTAGATTTCTTAAAGACAAAGAAGTTCTTAATTTCCATAACTGAGAGAACTGTTACTTCCTGTCTGCCATGACAGACATGGTTGTTTATTATTGCCATGAAAAAAATGCTCCCTTGTCAAGTCCCACCCTTTACAGGGAGGGATCCTGTATCAAGCCCTACACTTCTTAATTAATACTATGATAAAAAAAAATCTGTTTTTCTCTGGCCCCTTTTCCATTTGATTTAATTGGAAATTACTTACTTTTCAACTTCTTTAATTCGTGTTAAATTAAGTTGACTCTTGCACAAATGTTGCCTTAGTAAAATAAGAAGCATAGAAAAGCATCTTAAAATTAAGACAAAAACTAGAGAGCACTTAGAAAGCACAAACCTCCACCATGGTAGCTCACATATTGGTGTTACATCTATTTGCAATACTCCCATGATAAAGTTACCATTATAATATGATTCGTTGACCCTGAAAACCCACACCTAGCACTCAGAATCATGTTGATGTCATTATTTAGTTAAACAGTTATTGAACAAAAACAATCATTAGCTAATAGCAGTTATCTGGATCACCACCAAAATCTATTTGTTTTTAAGATGGGCCATTAGCAACATCTCCTGAAAATTTCAGCAAAATCTGTCCAGTAATTTTTGTGTGATCTTGCTAAGACAGACAAACAGACAAAAAAACAGACAAAAATACCTAACCTGATTGGTTTACCTAAGTATGAGCATTCTTACATTAGCCAAGAGAAGTTTAACAGTTGGCTGAATATAATCAGTCCCACTGAGGTGACTAGGCCGAGGTTAGCTTGTTGTGCATGAACCTGTGATGTTTGGGAGAAATGAGATCACTGTTATCTGTTAAAATGCATGAATTTGTGGTTCGTGTGTTTCCAGGACTGTAAGCGGCACGTGGCTGGACCCCCGCTCCACTCAAGTTATGCTGAAGGTCTATTGTGAATTCCTGTATGTACTGTTGCTCTAGCTCATTAGCATATAAAGGGGACCACCCTCAAAACCAGCCGTCCTGAACAGAGGAGTTATGTGACCGTGGAAAGAATGCAACTGTGCTTGATTCATAGGCTTTTTGGACTAAAGCATGTTACTAAAGTTTCATGAAGAAATCAAGGTTCCATGTTAAACTGTAGAAAAGGAGCAAAATATGGGACCTTTAAGAAATGAGACCAACTTTACATTTAAAAAAATGATAAAGATGGTTGAAATAAATACTTTGAAAAAGTTTGTTACACAACAAACAACATTTTTGTTTTGTTTACTGAAAAATGTATTTAATAATTACAGTGTTGTAGAGTAACTCATACCACCACAAAGTGTTTGAAAATTTTACCCTCACTCCTATTTTAGCCATACAGTTTCAATCTCTATATCAGCTCCTGGAGGAGTTCAGCTGCGGAGATGAAGAGTTAAAGGGTTGAAGTGTTCTCCCTCTATCTGCAGCAGCTCATTACTTATCCATGAAAGACTGTTAACCACACTGAAATGGAATCAGATCTATTCACAACAATGGTTTTAATTAGATCTGAGAGTGTGTTTGCGTGTCCGGATGTACATTACAGTGTGTGTTTGTGTGTGTATAGAGCATACACTTGTCAGTGGACAACAACAACAACCTTGAAGCCCGGGAATCCCATGTGAAACGTGATGGTGGGCTCTGTGTGTTTATCACCTCAGACTAATTGATTAATGTGTTTCACCGCTGATGTCATCTAGAAAACAAATGGCCTTCCCAGCACACACACATG
Organism: Cetoscarus ocellatus; assembly: GCA_037902135.1. NCBI lineage: Eukaryota > Metazoa > Chordata > Actinopteri > Labriformes > Labridae > Cetoscarus > Cetoscarus ocellatus. The sequence goes on along the minus strand of JBAMNC010000571.1, from coordinate 258,152 downwards.
CACAAACACACACCAACACACACACCCCCACACACACACACACACACACACACACACACAGCTGAACTTTATGTAATTAACGTCTGAACGGACCATGTTTTTCAGAATCACCCGTGCTGATGTGGAAAATAAGCAGGGATTAATGCAGGCCTGTGTTAATTCCACAGGCTACTTCAACACAAGAGGCTGACCCGATACAGACAGTGAATCCTGTGTAGTTAATAGGGTAATTAATACTTAAGTCTTCTTAACACTGTACCATTTTGTACGGCAGCGTCACGCTGCACCTTGTGCCCAGGAAGGGTGTCCAGGGATTTTGGTACAAATCTCCTCTTAACCATCCAATTAAAAAACTCATCAACACGTCTTAATGCTGTGTTTATGCTGTTTGGTGTGTTGTTTGTTAGAGTGCTGAGGCAGTTATTTTTATTACTGTTGAGATAATAAACCTGCTATTTTCCATTGCTGCAGTTGAATGTCCAGACGTTTGACTGAGGTGGCCAAACTGGGCACTGATTTACAGCAGATGGTATGACATTTGTAAGAACACACAGATGAAAGTATATATAAACCTCAATGAATGAGGTTTATAAATACTTTGACTAAAAAAGACAAAATATCTAATGTAATGTACAGCATATTTCTGGGTACATATTTGTTGTCTTTAGTAAGTAACAGAGTTGCAGCCTGCAAACCTATTTAAATGAAATCTCTGAGATCCTTTTTAGGAGGTATGTCGTGTCAATTTCTGAAAATCCTTATGTTCTTTCACACCTACATCATTTGGTCCAATTTTTTGGACCTCTAAGTTTGATCTGCACCAAAATGGCAGCTTTGAAACCTCCCTTGGATCATTGTCTTCTCCAGACAGTTGATCTCTGGTCCAAGCTAAAGAGGCGTTATCAGTCCAGACCAAATTGTGCCATGGTTCAGTTCGTGCCCAGTGTGAAAGCATCATTTTGATAAGTCCCACCCTTCAAACCAATGACAGGAAGTTACCACATGTAAACCCAAAATGGATATTGTAACTTTTTTCAAAATAAAATAAGCCACAGAAGCACATGGGAAGAGGAGGAGAACAAATATTTGATTGAATTCTAGTCTAACGACTATATTAAAAGCCAATCCAAAAAGACACAAGGGGGGAGTGACAGCAGGTCTCTGCTTGGTCCATTATTATTAAAGAGTCCATATTTTGCTTTCCCCAGTTTAATATGCCTTTCATGTATTTAACATCTCCTCTGTGTGACAGAGTACCTCTGTGAACAAGATAAGTCAGTTGCTGCTTAAAATAGCTTGAATTTTAATAAGTATTAAAATATTTTATCATACAAACCCTTACCCAAAACAGTTGGGACATTGTGTTGAATTAAATAAGAAAACAGAATCCAGCAATTTGAAAATCCTTCTCAAGGATTGTTCATGAACTGTTGGGCAATATGCTGTCCCCGTCTTTCACAAAGTAAAGAACGTGCACCACTGTTGTTTATGAACAACTGAGCCTTTGGCAGTGCTCCTTTAATACCCACTCATTGTTTCATCACCTGTTACCAATTGACCTATTTATTGCTGTTTGGTGGAAACATTGTAAAATACTGTGTTCTTTAAACAAAGGGATACAGCATTTTAAAATTGATTTGAATACTTTGGACTTTTTTTTTTAAATTGACAATGATCTACTAAAAGCTGTTGGTGATTTCCAATAGCACTAATTAAAAAAAAATGATGCAAATGATAGTGACAGTATGTTCCAGGTGTGGAACTGCATGTATATTTAAAAAAAAACTAAAGATTACATTTCATTAACATTAAATATGTTGTCCTTGTGTTGTATTTAATCATAATGAGGTTTAGAAGAATTTTGAAATCAATGTTTGTTTGTTTTTTTAATTGAAATGAAGCCCTAGCTCATTGTGGTTTGTACACTTAAATGCAAAGAAAACCATTAGAGCCTGCTAGAACAGCCAAAATAGTTCATTCTACCCTTAGTTTAGCCTCTGACAAGGTAAATACCCAATCACTCACTTTGATGTTAGGATTGGCACCTGGTCATGCCAGCATTGGCCACCAATGTTGACACGCCCCTGTTCTGGTCAAATCGTCCATTCTCAGCAGTGAAAGTGTTTGAGATGAATTAAAGCTTGATGTACTGCACATTAATGCCGTCACATATCATATTTCATAGTGTGACGTGCGGTCAGTCTGATCTTTGAGTGTGACATGTCAAGGACCCACATGAAGAAAAGGAAGCTAAAAGTGTCCCTGTTGGCTGAGAAAGGATCAGAGGGATGGATGACAAAAGAAAGAGAGGGGCAGAGGGAGAGAGAGAGTGTGTGCTGTGATTTCCTGTACGACAGAGCCCCACAGCAGACACGAGAGGAATAGCAGGTAAACGGGCTGCTCAGGGAATTCTCAAGGAAATCCATTTTTGTTTTTGTCACATCACTTGATCCAGCATGGCTTCTTATAAAAATGTGTTTTTGAAAGGATACTTTTGTCTTCATTGCCTTCTTTAAGGTCATTTATCTAGAAAACAGCAGGCACCCAGAGCTCCAGATAAATGATTTTCTAACAGCCCGGGAATCTAATGATCACGCACAAGACTGACAAGGCATGCTGGGAATCCTCTAAGGCTCTGCTGGGACCAATACAGTAAAACTTCAGACTGTTTCATGGAGATTACTAAATTATTAATCAGCGCTAAACATTAACAAACTTTGCATCAATAGGACTGAAGCCACTGGGAAGACAAAAACATTATTTCACTATTGTCCTCTAAAAAGAGGGTGCTTCTGGGTAATAAAGAGAGCTTTTTTGCTTGAAATCACGCTTGATTTAAATAGTTAGGAGCTCTCTTGATGACAGTCCTTTCAGCTGTCTTTTCAGCTCCCAAAATGTGGTGCAAACTTGAACGTTCTCGCTCATATAACACTCACTCTGTTCTTAGAGTGTCTACTTAAAAGTATTCATGAATTTTGTATGCTGTGTAGCTCTTTTGTTTCTAATCCCCACAGGTAAATGGTTAAATATTCATTTCTGCATAGTGATGGCATCATGTAAAGCTCACAGATATGTTTTGGGTCCATGTAAATCTTTAGCCATACAGTTGATGCTATATACATAAAATTATTTGAAATACTGCAAACCTCTAATGTAATTTCAGATGTATTTGTACCCCATGTTGAACTTTTTTAACTACTGTTTGTGGAGGGAACTCATTATCCATTATGAATACATGAATATAGAAATGTAAAGGATCTATAATTACTTTACCATAAGTGTCACTTGTGGAAAAAAAGTAAAATTGTACATCCAACAATTTTTATTTGACCGAGTTTAAGCTTTGTAGGTTAATCCTTAAAGCTAGAATTGGTCATTTGAATTAGATACACTTTTTGTTATACTGGTTAAAATGATTGTTATGTCCCGATGGCAATCAATGCATGATGTGTTCTTAAAAGAGAGTGAAAACTAGCCGCTGTCTACAGCAGGAGTAAAACAGGGAAAACACCAACCAATCACTGTAATTCGTTCCTAATTTTTAAATGAATCAAATCCTGTACTGCCATTCTGCCCATCTTCTGCGCTTACATTTTGCCGGCGTGCACAGACCCTGATTCAATGCACGTAGCAGAGCTGAGAGGGATCCAAGTACGCAGTTTTGGCGTCAACCTACTTACCTGTCAAGTTTTGGCTTTGAAAATAAGGGAAGCCCTCTGCGAGCTGTCCCACAACCCCAACCAAGCTCCAGTCTTACATGTTAAGACAGGTGTACAAGAAATCTAAAATAAGCTCTTTGTCTTTCTTAGTTAGTTGCTGCTGTGGGATCTAATCTTATCCATCAGTGTGTAAAATATGTCTCCTCTATGTGATAGAGTTTTTCTATGCACATGACAAAAAGCCTGTGGCTTCAGGACTTCTTTCCCTCCCCTATTTACAGTGCCAATAGCTGCCTGAAATGGCTTGTTCCCCAGGCCCCTCAAATAAACTTATCATGGCACTTCAAGCCCATTGGCTCAGAGTAGCAAGCACAGTGCAGAGCAATGACACAAGAGCTGCTGAAAACTTGTACTGACGATCACCACCGAGCAGACAGGTCAACCAACTTAAAGGGGATTTGGCCCACATGGGCAGAGGGGCCTCAGAGTTTCAGAAGGACCAACACAGTGTCTCAGACTGAATAAGCATACATGTGGATCAGGGGCACACATTATGTGAAAACTATGCTTTTTTTACATTAGCGATTGAAACGTACTCGAGCAGTCATCCAAATGGATTATATGAACCCCAGAGCTCTTTAATACAATACATGTAGGTAAAAGTGGAGGCAGGCGGAGATGACAGCGGGTCTCTACTTGAAATGTCTTGTTTGGTCATTTAATCAGGGGGCTTTGGGGTAAAAGGAGCATGAGCAACAGAACACAGCCAAAATTGAGTTGCAGGCCCTGGTTCTTAAGACAGCAGTCTTTAAAATATGCTAGTGTTTCTAGGGAAATTATAATTATGCTGTGTCTTTTATAGCAGCTTAATCATCGTGGTCACAAGACCAGGATAAATGTCACCAGTAAAAAAAAAATCAAGGATTTTTTCTGTCTTGTAAGTACAACATAGGATTGTCCTTTTTTCATTACATTTCAGTTTCCAGTCCTCTAAAAAAAAGACATATTGTTTCTTTAAAGTGATTATGTTTGAGGCTGTGATGTTAAAGAGCTTAAATATTAATAAAAGGTTTCTGTCACAATGCTGCCTATCTTTAAACACTGTCACAGCAACAACATTGTAACCGAATTAGTCTACGCAACCCTAACTGAGTTGTATTTTTTAGTCTAAAACAACACTTTGACAGGTGCTTTGGTTGTTAAATATTTTGTTTTATATAATGTAAGAGTAATAATATCCTTCTCCTGTGCCCACACTGCCAGTAGGTGTACCACACTAGAAAGTTTAGCTAACTGTTTTACTAATCTGTTGTCGTCTAACTGCAACAGTTTTTGTTTTTTTGTTTTTTTTTCTAAAAAAGCATTATAATAAATCAACTGCAGTGTTGTTGATGGGTTGCAGGGGCCTGGACACACCCACTTCAGTAAAATAATACATTTTCTTCAAAAGACATGAATGAATTGCTAAAGTTTCTTCATGACATCAGTAGAATGAAATAAACAGGGTCAAATTTTTGTTTTTACAGCAGAAGTCCCCAATCAGTAGACTGCAGTCAGGTATCAGGCTGAAGAACATTTGGTACGGGCTTGTAGAGAAACAAAAGTAAGTCAAAGACCAGAGGGGTTTTCCTTTGAAAGGATGACCGGGTCCTTGCATATCTGCCTGTGTAGCTTGACTGTGGGGACGATTCACTCAGGCCCTCTGACTGTCACTGCTGCAATGAACAAAAAAAGTACACCTTAAGATAAACCTATAGCTAAACTTTGTGCTCATGTACTCTTCCACCTATACTCTGGATGTAGTTGTAAATATTGTTGACTCTGCTCAATGTGCATAACTGGAGGACAGCTGAGGCACTTGAAAGTCCTCAACTTCCTGCTGTGGAAGGCTTCAATTCAGAGGTAAGAACTAATAAAATACCCATAAATAATCAACAGAGCAATCAGATCAGCTTGGACTGACGCTTTTACAGCATTTTCCTCTGCACTCAAAGAGTGTAGTGGTTTAATTAGTTATTATGCCAACAGGTGACTTTCAGCCAACTTAAGTGTCTGATCAAAACAGTGCGAGTGCGAGTGAATGTCTCTTTAATTGTTGTTAAGAAACAGCCCATGGCTCTCTCTGATCCTGCAATATGATGAGTTATTCTATGAATGTGTGTTGGTTTTTGCCCCCCTCCCCCAAGTGAAGGCCTCTCTGCGACAATATTGTATAAGTTCATATTGTATTACATAAAACAAAGTTGTTCTACAAAAATGTTGGGGACAGCTGTTTTACCGTAAGAGCAGCTTGTTTTTCTTTCATATTAATTGTGACTCATGAGCAATATGTAATAAATAACAATGGGTGTCTGTATCTTAGGCTATATTTCACAGAAACAATGACAGAATGACAATTACCAGAGTTTCTATGGCCCATTAATCAAAATATAACTATTTGATTAGGTGTAACAGTGCAAGTAAGGCTTTGTTTTGATTTTCGAGCTCTATGTGGGTGCATAACTCTATTAAGTCATATTAAACACCAGATAATATTGCTAAAATACTTGTTTTTGCCTCATAGGTTACTGCTCACATGCGGGTTAAACTAAAATTGGCCAAAACAGCAACACTTAAACATTTAAATTCTAACTTTTCCAATTAAAGTGCTGTCAACTTTCTGAGACATCCAAATTTGTCCCTGCTTATTTAGAAGTCAACTCAGATATCTACCATGTCATTAAATCAAAAGGCGCCAATAGGTCAGTGTGGTCAACAGACTGGCTCCAACACTCGCATACGGCTCTGCACGCTGAGTCTCTTTCTAACAAGAGCATTTTCTACCATTAAATATGACATGTCCAGGGAAAAGCCTAAGAGACAAGTGTGACCACTCTCAATTGTGTGCCTCCTCTAAATGTGATGACTACACACAACGATGCGGCACAATAGTAAGTGGCATAGCAGAGGCCGAATAATCAGCTGAATGAATGCATTTTTCAGAATCCATTATTTGGATGTGGCGATGTGCGCACAACAAACGGAGGCATCTGGAGAGGGGGGGGTGGGAGGGGTTCCTTTCACTGAGCTGGCATGATAAGAGCGTCTGTATTTCCACTCCCTTTATCACTTCCCGTCCCAGACAATGGATTGAATTTCAAAAGCCAATAAACAAGGGAGATGTCCATTCTGCATGGCAGTTATCACAAGCCCGCGTCCCACTCTCATTTGCTCGCCCCCCTCTCCCGCTTTTCCTTTCCCCCTTTTTCTCTGAAATGAGTAGGAAAAGAGAGATGAAAATTAAAAGTGGGGAGGGAGAGTTGGGAGAGAAGAAAAGGAGCAGAGGAGATGAGACGCCTTCATGCTCCCGCTCTCCTTTCATTGGGCTGATAAAGGAAAGCATCAAGGCCAGGAGTGGATATGTGTGTGAGTGTGTGTGTTTTTTTTTTTTCTGTTAACTGAATGAGGCTTTTGAGGGTGATAGTGAGGAGCCGCTCCCCTGAGAGATGTTTGGAGGAACGGGGAGTGGTGAGCCAACATAATAAATATTCTTATCTGTTATTGTCATTGTAATGGGACAGGGCAGAGGGAGGGAGGATGCGACAGCGGATAGCTCTGTCGGTGCCAAGGGACCTGACTGTGTTGACATGCGTAGGAGAGAAAATCAAAGGAGAGACCGAAAATGGGAGCGGGAGGAGAGAGTGAGAAAGATTTTAAGCCAGGGGGAGTTTGTGTGTAATTATTGATGGCTCGTCCTGGTGGGAAAAGAGGATATAAACAAGGAAAGGTGACAATGAGGCTTTTCTCCTGCAGCTGATTGCTTTACTGTATCACTTTCTGCCAGGTGTTCGCTACAAGAGAGTGCGAGTGTGGAGAAGTTCTAAGGCATATCATAAATGGGCAATTATGTCGGCTTTCTAATAGCATCACTCTGATTTAGGAAACTTAAGCTGAACACCTGCAGCTAATATTACTTTTTAAATCACTGACACAACAAGTGGATTCACTTCACCGAGACAAAGTTTGGGCTGACTGAGTGAGTACAGGCCCACAAATTCACACCTTATTTTAAGCAGCTATGACACTACTTGTCTTTGTGGAGAGAGAGCGATGGCACACTAATTAAAGGATATGACATAAACAGTGTCACAACAGTCACCGCTATACAGTCATTGGCCACTTTATTAGGTACTCACTTGTACTGGGTAGGACCCCTGGATGAAACCATCAGAGGATTATAACATGGTGGTTATAAATGATGGGCATGATTAGCAACAATACTCAGCCTCGGTTTTGGATACAGATAATAATAAGTGTTGAAAGAATTGAAAATGTGTGCAGATTGTTGAATTTGTTTTTCTTCAGTGTTATTCCTTTTACCTATCTATGCTTTATTTATTACATGAGAGTATCAGTGATGTTTGAACCCATATGTGACATTTTAGTGTAAAACTGTGAGTGAATATGTTGTGGTTTAACAAAATGGGCAGACAGCTTGAAATGCCAGTTTGCCTTGCAAAACACAGGTGTCTTGGTTTTGCTATGTATTAAGGATGTTTACACAGGAGTAGATAGTCCTTAGCAGGTTTTGCAAACGTTTCTGTTGAGGGAGAGGCACCATCTCTAACTTTGGAACCCAGTTCGTGTATTTAAAGCACGACAAATACAGCCTGAGAGGCTTATTTTAATTTTTAAGGATTTCTCACATCATTTTGACCTCTAAAGAGGGCCATTTAGGTCATAGCCTGTCTCTTCTGAAACTTTTGAAGGATCTGTGAGACTTAGCCTCACAGAGCTATAGTTATTATGGGTTTCAATATTAAAGTTTTTATTCTTATTTTTCCCTTGTTTTTATAATAGCATCTTTGATCTGATTTTGAATTTAATGTAAACACCCAAATTTGTTTGTTTGTTTGTTTGTTTTATTTCAATGAATTTTTAAAACTTTTGGAAGGAGTTTTGAGTGAATTCTGTCTTTGAATTTGTAGATATTTTTACAGGTAGTTGTTTTTTCTCTGACAAGACACTGACTCCACACAACTTTGGAAAATGTTCTAGAAAACTCAACATTGCCCTCGAGAAGTAAGCCCAGCAGATCAAAAACCATGGCATTCATTACTGACTGACCCTTTTAGGCACATTTGACACCACACATTAGCATCTAAAACCCTATTTTTACTTGGGAAAAAAAAACTGAAATTGTCCGGACATTTCTGGGCAAGCCGTATGTGTGAGCACAAACAGCCCAGTTTTTCACTCTGACTGTACCTGGCTTATTTTCTTGCACCCCCCCATAGTATTTGATACACGTAAAGTCTTAGTAGGCTCATATCTGGACACTGCGTCAAATTATCAGGGTAATTACTGAGGTGATTAGGGAGGGCTGATGACATCATCCTGTGTTGACACAAGTAATTATTCGCCGAACCTGACTAATACTGACCAAAAAAAATACAAACCTTTATAACCACCATATCACAAAAATGTTAGCAAGATAAGCAAGATTTAGTATGCTTTAAAATACTATCTATAAACATAGTGATTGATGTCTGGCTCTTGACCAGCAATAAAGCCACAAAGGCAAACCAAACACCACACAAATGAACACACAATCTGATGATCTAAACTTAAGGCTATCCATAAAAGGACTTTACTGCCCATAATCAGAACTTGTACACATGTCTGAACTGATACCTATAAGTGAGAGATGGTCATTTTACTCCTTGTCAGTCTTTTGTCTGAACTGGCTGTAATAAAGTCTCTGGATAATTCCCCCAGTCTGTCTCTAGATATTTCTTAAAGATGCATAAAGCCTGTATGGATAGTAATATCCCCATCTACATTTAATCACTAAAAAGGTTTGTGCACCTTTTCAAGGACCAAAAAGTGGAAGTCATGCCCCTTATTGGTGCCTCGTGTTTTTGAATACTTGGAACCAGTTGTAAAATGGAGTTGGTTCTTGGTACCCCAGCCTAATAATAACTTGCTGAAAAGCAGCATAACATCAGCCACTGTGGCTGTTTTTAAACAACTTTCAATGTTCTGCACTTGACAAAATTTCACTTTTAATCCTAAAATCAGACAAATGAAGCCAGATTAAATTGTCCAATCTTGACGGGTTATGTAGAGGTCACACTGGAACAATCACACTGGTGGTTCATACCTTTTTATGCCTCCTCATCAGCGACAGCTGAGGCCGAGGCCTTACATTTTCAAGTTTTCTGACTATACATACAAATAGCCCACAGTCCATTTGGTCATTCATTTATAGGAAATTCTCTACATTCCCTTTATCACACTCTGAAGGACTTTCTCAACTCACTGCACAAATGTTAACATCTATACAAAAATAAGCTAAGAGAATTTTGGAGGTCCTGGGTTGAATGTCAGTGTCATGAAGTCCTCTGGTCATTATTTTTGGTAAACTTGATTGTTCTATTAAGTTTTGAAGATGACCTGACAATATTTTAAAGGTCAAAGGTCATTATCAGGTACCATGTTCAGCCTCTACGTTTGAGCAGGATGACTCAAAACACTTTAAGGGTTTTTCTTCAAATAAGGTCAACAATGAATCATCCCTTGCTTATGAACATTGTTTTTTAGGAACTCCTTGAGGGATTTCCGCCTTTGCACAAGTGTCCTCTATGACTGAACAAAGAGTTGATTACATTTTGGAGGTCTAAGGTCCAAAGCAGAGGTCATTAGGTCCCAAATGTATCCCTATCTGTTTGATTTTATCAAATCACATTGCCTCAAAAAATCACCCTAGCCCTTCTTGACCTACTGCTGAACTTTTACTGTCTGGTACTTAAAGTCTTTGCAGAGGCATAAAACCACCAGGCAGTAGTTCTATTTCATAAGGATACACAACTGAATTTTTCAGATCCACTTTTGAGTGTGTGGCAAACCCTGAAGGACGAGAATATTCAATTTCACTGAATCAATATTTGAAAAGAATTGTCCACTCAACTTTTTAATCAAACTCGGCAGGTTCAAATGAACTTTGTCAAACACCTGAGGAGTTTCCTTTCCTTTCTTAAAAAGCAGTACAAGTAAAAGAAAGAAAGTCAGGGTCATACCTATGGAGCCCCGATCCACATATAGAGCTTAACAAAAGCTGCCAACTTTCTTCTCCTGATAGCTGACGGACATTAATGGGGCGTCATTTCCCACACGTCCTCTGGATGATATATTATCGCCAATATATTGATTCATCATACGTACACAGCACACCCTCCGTCCTGCTGTTAAACAGTCTGCTGTGGACAGTTAATGTGAGTTATCATGCTGATGGTCCACCCATAGGCTCAACAGACTGCAGTCTCCAATACCCAGTGGACAATTTCAATGTCCAGTGTGCAACAATGTATTTTCAGCTAAATGGACTTGTGGTAATGTATCACTTTAGCCCTGGGACTTATATATACATTCTCTTAACAAGTTCTTGATGTATGTGATGTATATTCCATTCAAAGCACGCCCTTACTCTCTTCTTTATAGACAAAACGTCACACAGAGCTTTTAAAACATGAAATAGCCCGTGTTCTGCAGGTCTCACAGTCCAATACACTGACATGTCAAAGCTCCTCTCAGGGACTGCCTCTGCACGCATGCTCATTTTCTGTAAAGAGAAGGAGAGGGGGAAATCTTTGTACTGAGAAATGTGTGTGTCGTAAGGTGGAGAACAGGAGCTTGGCTGGCTCTCTTTGTATGTGTTAGGATCTTCTTTCATGCCTACATACCACTTTAAAAATCTGTATTACAAAAATCCTCCCACGTTATTGATTTTTGTGGCGAGGCCTCACAAAGAATCAACACAAAATCGTGCACAAACACACAAGCAAACACGGACATATTGTGTTCCCTATCTTACTGTGATTTCCTTGTATATTAGGCAAGCTGGCTGCCAGGCTGCATGCTCAGTATGATCAATTATTTAAGCTACCTTGAGCTCTCTGGGTTTTCCTGGGATTTATTAGGTCCAGCTGCTGGAAGTTTGGCACGATGAAAAACATGATGCATGAAGAGAGGGAGACAAATACCACAGAGACTTGTCGACCATGTGCCACTTGATGCAAAGCGGGGATGTGAGAATCTAATTTAAAAGTGGCAAACAGAGCGATGTCCTTGCCCCTCTGCTGGGTAAAGTTTGGCAAATTTGAGTACCTACTTGTGGTTCATTTGATGGAAAAATGCAGTGATAGAAAAGCTTGCCAGATTGATTTTAACTGGAAAAACTGGGAAAGACTGTTTTTCTGAAGTGGCTAATAGAGTGATTCTTTTGCCTCTCTGCTAAGGCAAAGTTTGGCAAATTTGAGCACCTACTTTCATGAAGGGTGAAAGAAAAAAAACACCAAAGTGTACCACATGAAATAAGGTGGCAAAATTGCAATTTAATTGCAAAATGCTGTGATAAATGGCAAAGTAATTTGATAAATTTTACAATGATTTGATGAAAATTGTATATTAAAATGACAATTGTCCCTCTTCTCTAACCCCCCAATGTTTGGACAAACTGAGCATTTTGATGAATTCAAAAGTTCTTGCCCAGAAAGTTCCAGGCTTTTGTTGATGGCTTCATCTCTTACCAGGAGACACTGCCTATTCACAGACTCTCTCACATATGTACTATATAGTGCCTAGGTTTAATACTGGGATTTTTCCTCTAGACACACTTGAAAATTGGGATTGTCTCATTGGGGTCTGGAATTCGAAATTCTCATAAACATATAAAACATCAGAGGTGCTGCTTAATTGTAAGACAAATCTTCTGCTCATGAGACCAGCCTCCATTTACACCTGAAATGTCAGTCTGCTTCTAAGTCTTACCTTAAATATATGAAATATTACACAACAAAATTGCAAGGGAAGCTTTGAAAAACAGGAGTGTGGGTGCATACAGGAGGAAAAGAGGTATGGGATGTAGCCTCTGCTTTCCTCAGCTGTGCTCTAATGTTTGCTGTGACTGCACAGACATACTTGGAGATGTTTCTTTCACTGGAGGCAGCTGTTGGCTAAAAAAAACATCTGGCTCAGGGAGAGCCTCCCATCTGGGGGAGGTGGCATATAGCTTGATGATATCAACAGAGGAAATGTTTAAATGGTCATAAAGCAAATGTGTCCTGAACGAGGGAGAGGAAGGATTTCTTTTCGAGGGGTTTGAAGAGATAGGCAGTGGACAAATATCTTTGTCTAAAAATATTTTAAGTGTTCATGTAGAGTGTGACCTTTTTAGTGGGTGGGGCTTAAGTGTTGGCTAGCAATGCCATTCTGATGTATTTTTGACAAGGCCATAAATAACTAACCTTGCATTGCAGCTGGATCTGCCTGATTCTTGCTAATTTCCAAGCTGGAATGATTGAGCTCAGTCCACAGAGGCAATGGGCAATCAAAGTCCTTTGAGGAGAAATAGGTGGGAGCTTTGAGTGTGATGACAGCAAGAAGCAACTGCAAGCCTGTAAACAATGGCTGCTTGTGTCAGAGATAAGCATAGATGCAACTTTTAAAACATTTCTCAAGAAGATACTTTCCTCCCTGTCCTGACAGGTTTTGGCAAGAGTTTGATAAACAAACTGGCCGGTATCATGCACTTTCCTCTTGGGTAATAGTACCCATCCACTACATCTTCTTCACTGGCCTAAATAAATATGAGTGACAGAATGATCATTCAGTCACATTCAGCACATGTTTTTGAAAGGTTCTTCTCCAGAACACCTGATATAGGCCAAGGCCCAGATAAATTAATGAAACATATCCTCTTCAGAATATACTGAACTCTTGATCTGGCATGTCAGGTTAGAAAATAACACAGGCTTCTAAATTTGAGGTCACATACTTTCTACATTGCATTATCTTATTTAAAGGTGCCATTGACCAACGGCAGTAAACCGACCCAATATCCACTCGAGCCATCATTATTGCCCCCTCTTTCCTGACTCCAAATGATGTAACAGTTTCCAGACTCCTGTGCTGCCTGCAAGCCTGTGGTGGTGATCCTTGTTTGCCTCAACTTTTGGTTTGTTTTACTTCTAACAAAGGAGGTCCTTTATAGTTATATATGCTCCTACTCCATATGTTTTTTAATAGATCAGGACAGTTTTATGTAGTTGATCTTGTCCAACACTAAACTCCATCTAGATCTCTCAGGTCATCTTACCAGCTGCTGTTGGATCAAATCTCAAAACCAGAGGAGACCAAGGCTTTTTGGTGGCTGCCTTTAGGCTTTGGAAATCACTCCCTTTCTAAAAAAGGTCTGGTCAGTCCCTCATCACTTTCAAGTCACAGCTGAAAAACCAGATCTTCTTACTTTTGTCATCTCTTTGTAGTTGTACATGTGTTGTTTTAAAATGTGCAGTATAAATACATTTTGACTCAGCTAGATAGATTCTCAACATAAAAATGTGAAATACCATCTATTGCATATTACAGTATTTACAGTTAGAAGTTCTACTTAACTCTTTATGACCAACTGTCAATCAAAACATGATTTGGCATGCCAACAGTCCAAAAAAAATGTCTAAAGCAGCAAAATAATGTTCCTTTGAAAAGAACTTTGAATATTAATTAATCATTTTTGTGGATATTCAACCAACGTCAAATTTTGACACCTTTAAGATTATTTTCATCAGTATAGTGGATTTTATGTTTTCAGTTTTACCTTGTCTGCCCTTTACTGTTGTGCTTTCTTCTCCCATTTTATCCATTTTAGGTTGTTTGTTTTATGCTTTATGATGGTGCTCATTGTTGTTTTTCTTATATTGTATCTCTCTTTGTGGTTGTAGAGAACTTTGGTAAATATAAATTGCTTTTAAATGTGCTTTATGAAAATTCTTTGATAAGAGATTAACATAAAAATGTTAAGACATCTTGGCATATTACATTATTTACAGTAAAATTGCAGCTTAACTCTCTGACCAACTTTCTATCAAAATTTAACTGGCCATGCCAACACAGTCCAGAGAAATGTCTAAATCAGCAAAAAATGTACTTATAAATTAAACTTTTAATATTAATCAAATATTTTTGTGGATGTTCAATCAAACATCAAATTTTGACAATTTTGACATCGCATTTCGTGTATCAGGTTAATTTACTGAAGGTTGTAATTGGAAATTATGGTATGAGGGGGAAAAAAGTAACCTGACATGCCAGACAGGCAGTTCCATATGTCCGTCATGGAAATATTTCACTGGTCCATCTGGAGAAGAGCCCAAAGAAAATGTTTTCAGGGGTAGAACCTTCAAAAACAACTGCAGCTGGTGATTGGAAGATTGGTCTGCTCTTCACATCCATCACAGACCAATCCATATCAAGCAACATTATGACGTAGCAGCTAGACCCTGTTGTTAGCTGTTAGCTTAAACTACGTCTCAGTCCTTTGACAATTGTCTTACATTAAATTATACAACACAGATGTATCATTTACCACTTATATGTGACATGAACTTCGTCAACAACAATCCCCACCAAGTTCTACTTCTGAGTAGAGCATATTTCGCTTGGTATCGCTGAGTAACCATGGCTACTATAGACTAACTGGCATCGTCCGCAGAGGATTTTCACATTCTCTCTGAGTTTCCCAGCAGTTATCCCCAGCTTCCCTGTTTCTCTGATTTGATCATCCATGAGGACAACCAGCAGAGACACGATTATCACAATAAGGGTTTGGAGTCCTTCTCCTCTTTTGCACAACCAGAGGAGCCAGTCGGTAGATCAAACTCTTTCCGAAACCGGTTGGGAGAAGGGCAAAACGTTGTTTCCCGTAAGAAAAGCTTTAAGTGACGTTCTTTGCTCTTCTTTTAAAGAAGAAATAGAGTCCATTTCTAATAAAACTGCAGACATTGCCACATCCACGGAGACCACTTCAGAAGTGTCGGTGACGCAGTTGGATAGTGCGCTTGGTCAGCAATCAGGAGGTTGCAGGTTCAAGCCCAGCTCCGGGCGACGCATGGCAATGTGTATTTGGGCAAGACACTTAACCCCAAATTGCTCCCACTGCTGTGTCAGTGGCATGTAAATGGACATGAAAGGGTGTGAAAGTGTTAGTTGATACTGATAGATAGCTAACATAGAAACTCAGAACCATCGGTGACTGAGTGTGAGAGTGAATGGGTAAGTGTATCCTGCGGTGTAAAGCAGCTTTCAGTAGTCAAAGACTAGGAAAGCGCTATATAAGCTCAAGTCCATTTACCATTACCATGTATCACTTTAAAGCTGCCATTATTTTCAAACATGCAGTCACTTCCCGCTGTCGTCACGTCTGCAGCTCCCCTGATTGGGTCGTTGAGCTTTTAGCCGAGTGAAGTTGTAGAGGATTGGAGCTTGGTAAGATGGACCTGCAGGATTTCAGACAATGAATTAGGCAGGTCCATCTGCTCTGCAAGGTTAGGAAAAAAGCAGTCCATATTAAAAGTGGGAAATGGGGTGATGTCTGTCTGCTGGGAAAAAGTTTGGCGAATTTGATGAGAAAATTGATGTGATAGCAAACCGTGCCATGTTGCTTTTAACTGGAAATAACAGTATGAGAAAATGACATAGTGTGTAAATGTGTGCAAAAGCTACAGTGTTTAGCATCTGCCTGTGTATGTGTGTGTGGATGTTTTCGCCATGCACAGCCTGCAGCAGTAATAAATGGGGCCTGGGGATAGCTGAGAGGATGGGAGGTGGCAGATCATAAATAATCATTTATCCCACCGTTTCCTTTGCTTCGTTGCCTGACAGACCGCTGGGTGTAGGCGGGGAGCAGGCAGCAGTGCGAGCCGAGACGCAGCTGCGTCGGCCGAGACGCACATGTGGCCTCAATGCTCAGGGGCAGAATCTCTTCACAGCAGGTCTATCTGGCTGATACACCAGTGAAATAAGCAAAGAATAGACACTGTAAGAAGATACCAGATGATTTGTGATCTGTTAGAGGAGAAAGAAACAGAAACGTAAGGCAGTCTGAGGAAGAGAGAGGTATGAAGTAATGAAAAGGTAAATGAAAATCAAAAGCTGGCTTCTACAGTTACGTGTGTTATTTATCTTAAAATCAATAGCAACCTTACCCATTAACTTTTAATGTGTACTTCCAATTGGAGCCTGAAATTAAACAGTGCTGGAGGAAATCAGCAGCACCTAATGGCAGAGCCCTGGGGGGAAATTCACTCATAAACACAGGTTTGCCGCTCCTGCTGAGGAGGAGTATTGGCTGGTGAGTGGCAAAAATTGCTTCTGAACACAGGGGTGATAAACTGAAGATCTATGATGCACTTAAGACCATTGTCAAAAAGCTTAGTGCTATTAGTCAAGCAACATGGAGCGTTCACAATCGTTCACAGTGGTGTGGCCTATTCAAATGTGGTGGCTTGTGTTTCACAGCAGCAAGATACTGATGAAAAGAGAAGCAGAGAGAAAGAGAGAGACAGTGTGCCCTTACAAGTCCTGTGATCTGAAGTTTGTATTGCATTTACATTTATAATGAATGAAAAAGAGGTCTAATGTTTTAAAGCTTGTACTAGCTTGATTTAGAGAGACTGGATTTAAATTAAGTTCAAGCAGAAGGATCAAGGCTGGATTTCCTTGTCTTTGTTTCCATTTTAAAGAGATTGTTCGTTTTTGAGGAGAGGCTGTATGAAGTACTCCTCAATATTTAGTTTATTACAGCAGATAGCAGTAAGCATAGCCCCTGTTTGCAGGAGCTTACTATCCAGTGTTGGTCAAAAGTTATTTAAAATGCCCATTTAGCTTTGCAGTGCAGATGGATCAGCCTGATTCAATGTCTGTAATCAGGCAGATCCATCTTGCCAAGCTCCAATCTACAATGATTATACGTGGCCCAAAACACAACACCGTCCTTTGGGGACAACAGCAGGAAGTGACTGCTCACACAGAGATTAGCATGGATGCTTACAGCTTTAGTGGCAGTTTTATCAGATGTTGACCGTATTTCTATATGAATTGAAAAGCAAATAACACAACAAACTTCTCTATGGAAAGGATATTTTTGCTCTACTTTCAACATGTTTTGGCGAGAGTTTGTTCTGTTAAGTGGTTGTCCCTTATACCACTGCAGGAGCATCCGCCTTCTACATTATCCAATTGGCCCGTAATGAATGTGATTGACGGAACGATTGTCCAATACCTGCCAGATATGCTTTTGGTAGCTTCTGCCCATTCCCAGTTACTTTTTATGGGTTCCTCCCCAGATAGACAAGTGAAATATATTGAATGGTCGTGGGTCAAGTTGATGCTCATAATGTTGTTCAAATTCATTTATTTGTGTGACTTAGTAAGAAAACCTAAAAGGTACTGAACCGATGTTGATGAAATTTTCAGGTAAAGAAGTGATGCGATTTTAATAGAGATCAAAATCCAAAACTTTGCATTAATTTTTTATATTTTGTACAGAAATAACAAATAAAAAGTAACAAACGAAATAAAACAACAACAAAAAAGGGCTTGCATCATTAGACATTTCACTGCATCACTACCACAGTATATATCTCAAGATCAAGGTTTCTCCCACTGTTTATTGACCAGGGTGATTAAAAAATGTCTGCCAATTATTGAAAAAATGTTATGGTTTTCCTCTCCATGTGCAGTTCATAAATAAGGTCAGTCAGCCTGGTCTAACTGAGACACAGTGTCTGATTTCCAAAGATTGAGTATCAGTCTTTAGAAACTACCATTCCAGACATTATAGTACTGTGTACAGAGAGACTATAACTTTTTAAGACTGGAGAGTATCCAAAAAATGCTATTTCTGGGTCAGGTTTGAACACAACAACCATAGCTTCCAGGAAACCAGTTGGACATCTCACACCAATAATTATACAGTCTTAGACAAGTCCAAAAAAGGTGGGACAGACAGCCCTCAGTAGATATATAGCCATCACATAAAGAAGAAGTGATGGGAGAAATTTAGCGCAATTTAGATTTAGAATAACGAAGCCTGTGAATCACATCCAATATTTTTTAAAGATTTGTGCAAGATAGGGCAGTTTTCCATATTTTTACTAATAACAAAATCATTTCTCAATAGGTTTTGATGGCATGATCAGGGAATGTTGTTCATGGCACAGGAAGAAGCGTTAAGATCATAGGTGATCCCAATCAGGATTTGGATCCAGGATTTTTTTAAAAGATTTATAAACAGTGCAAGATAGTGCAGTTTACAATAACTTATCGACAATGTTGGAAATGCCTTGGCAGAGGCTTTTGCCAAGAAGCACCTCTTGTTTTGTATATAATCACCTGAATTTGTAGTTAACAATGACGTTATATCTGGTGAAAGTCTGACTGTTTGCCCCTTTGTCATCAGTGTGTCTTTTCATAATCACATAGGGTCCTAAATCAGTTAGAGCTAAAGAATAATTAGAACTCCATTATTGACAGCTGCTGTATGCTGTCTAATAAGGCTACTGTGTGCACAAGATCAGCAGACTAGATTAGAATTCACAAGAAATTAGAAATAGAAATAAATGGAATTTCTGTAAGGCCTTAAATTTGTCAATCCAAAGGAGGTGAAGATGTGTCATCTATCTTTTTATGCTGTTGCAGATTTTACCCTCCTGTTTGACACCCCTTTCACTGGAAACTGGTCGTACTAATTGATTTGTTTCTTTTTTTCTGGCTCTAAGATGTAAAAAAAAAAAAAAAAGGGAACATGGATGGGACCATGGACATTGCTAAGCTTAAAAAAGAAATTCTCAGGAGAAGGCTGTCAGATGCCAAGATTAAGTATTGAAAGTATTCAAAAATAAGGTTCAAACTAAAACTGACCCCAAAATTCCACATAAACCGAACGCGCCGCGAACCAGTCGGGAATCATACTGCAGACAGAAGTGATACAAATCATGTAGCTATAAGGTTGGGACCAGCAAAGCGACCTTAGGGGAGCGAAGTCATGTGTTGTTTATTTCTTTCTCAGTTTATAGCATGTTTTGTTATATGTGTTATCGTGTGATATCACAATTCACACAAGAGCTTGTGGCTCTCAGGAGATCTCTTGCCATCCCTCCTTCCAGCTGCTCAGGGCTGCGTAGCCTCCAGTGCGCGATGTAGCCAGCCTTTCGGTCGGAGCAAAACCACCTCATTTGGTGCGCGGCACATACACTCTATGTGGAAATCCAGGGTTAGACTATTTTTGAAAAGTAATGGTAAGTTTTGATCCTATCCTGTCTTCAGGAATATGAAGTTTAGCTTTCCTGATTTTGTGTTGATAATTTTACCGGCTTTTCCAAACAGGAGTAGAGCTGTCTACCACCTTCTACCAAAGATTTTATTGACATATACTACATCCAGGCAAGCTTCAAAAAAATCTGAGCTTAAGACTTCACCACAAAGTCAGTCTGCGATAAGAAATACAAACCACCATGACTGCGCTCAACACTCAAAGGGAAACATTAATCAGTGCTCCAACACCTCGGCCTTCTCCAGCCGAGCAGAGTAAATCAGGAAGAAGTTGGACAGAGAGAAAAGAGGGAAACAGCTTTGATTTAATTTATGGCCTCTGCTTTCATGTCGCCACACGCCTGACTAAGTGTCAAAGTGGCATTTATGATGTATGAAATTAAATTACGCAGGAACACCACCACACACAAAGCACAACACACCTGCAAAGTCTTCTCACCTCAGCGGCTTTAGTGAAAAAAAAGCCCTTCATTTCTCTGAGTGTAATAAGTCTTTCTCCATTTATCTCTCTTTGCCTATTTCTCCACTGTCTGCAGAACAGAAGGAAAAAACAAATTAAACCTTTATTAGTCTCGTAATCAAACAGAAGCCCTTCATTTGAAATGGATCAACATTAGCTGAGGCTTTTTTCAGACAGTGGTATAAATTAGGCAAGCATCAAAACTTCAAGGGACATCAAACTGATAAGAAGAAATTATGCAAAAGTTCTCCATATGTTCCACAGCTGTCCAAGAATAACTTGGAAGTTTTATCCTTGGCCCTAAAGCTTCAATACTGTGCCTGCATATCAGAACAGAATTTAAAATAAGCCATAGAAATTCTGCTAAAGAAAACAGGTGAATTTCTTGTAGCTTCAGACTAAAGGAACGGGATGTTAATTTCAATTTACCATGTAAATACTGTATGTACAATAATGGTGAGAGGGGGTGTGACTTGAACTTCCACAAAAATAACAATAGGAAACTAAATGAATCCCTGCAGAGAAATTGTCTTTATGCTCTCTTTTCTTCCAGGTGGTTCAGAGCAGCAGGGTCAGCTACAGTTCAGTGACACTAAAGCTGCTTAATACCCAGCAGGTTGTTCTTTTATTTTGTTACCCTGTAAATATACAAAGAGCACTCTGCTGGGTGAAAAGGCCATCACATTTGGGTTGGCACTAAAAGAGAGGACCACAGAGCGGACTTTAAAGCTAAACTTAATTAACAAAAGGACAAAACAAAAGCCTCCTCTTTAAGAAGTCCAGGGAAATCAAAACCTGACAGAAAACGACAAGGTCCACCTTAAGGTCAGGCTAAATAGGTGACAATCACAAAGTAGAATCCACAGATGTAACAAGGGGGAAAATGGCGGACAAAAACAACTGGCACAAAAAAGAGAGGGAAGCTAGAACCAATCACTTTTTTCCAATATTGCAGCCACAGGTTCATGACACTTCTTCACTTGAGACTATATTCATATTCAATGCAGCCTTTGATTTTAACCATGTTTGTTTTATTGCTGTGGAATTATGCTCATCTTTATCAGGGGATAAATTCTATTGACTAAGGCGATTATCTGACTCTTTAGTCACTTTAATTTTCCCCAGTTTCTTTGGCAGAGCCTTGGCTAGTCTGTGACAGGAAAGTGTTCGGATCTGCCCTACCAAATGGTTTCCCCGTAATGATGTGTCAAATATTTCGTAAGATAATACAATGAACATTTTGCTTAGCACGGAAAATGCCACAATGTACATAAACTGAGAATAAAACAAAACAAAAAAGATACATTTTGGTAACTGGCTCGAGTAGAAGTAGTTGCATCTACATGCGCTCAGTAAAAGTCTCTAAAGCGGAACTCTAAACTTTACATTTGAGTCAGACCTTTTCATTAATCTTTATTCTAACTGGGGACATTATTAAAATCACTTTAGCTAGAGTGCAACTCATGCAAACATAATGTTGTGTCTCCTATGTTAATCCTTTGTTCTTAATGTATTAAACTCACTCTCAGAGATGAAAAGTGACCCATTGAGTTGACTTGTGAGAAAAGATTATTATGGAAAATGGAGACACAAGGTCTCTGTCTGACATTTATAATAACATAAGTTGCGTGAGAACATTAAATGAAATTATATTAAAAAAAAAAAAAAAAACACAAGCATTCGTCCATGTTGACCAGTATCTAATATCAAGCAGGCCTCCTACAACCAAATGTGTCTGCATCCAATTTAATGCAAAATAAATGTGTAACTTGCATCAAAGTTTGTATATTATGTTGAATAATTTCTTATGTTTTCATGCAAAACATTTATGTCCATGGACTTTTTACAAACCTGTCAACATGAGAAAAAGCCCTATTTTCTTCTGCTTGCTCCACCTTTCAGTAAATGTGCACTCAAATAGTCTGATATCCTACCACCTCCCCCAAAAAAGCCTAATCCATGTCCTACGCAGTCTATGAATTAAATTGTTTGCTGTTCTGAAATTAAAAGGTAGATGAATTAAAAGGGGATAAATCCTGTTGATTTAGGTGATTTTCTGTCATATTATGGTCAAAATTTTCCAACACTTTCTTGTATGACCTCATACTTTCAAAACTAATAACATTTAATGTCATAACCTGCAGCTGAACAGCTGCCTATGGCCTCTAGATCTTGTTTGAATTCATCGCATGTATAAGTTTATTTTCATTTTACTAGGTCCTGTTTGTGTTCACATCATGTTGGGAATAAATTTATAAGGCTTATGCTCATGATCACATCAGTACCAGCACCGCTTAATTACATCAATGACAGTTTTCATGCTACCTTGGTTGCAGAGTTGGTGATCATTAAACCGCAGGCTGTTACATTACGCTCTGTGGTAAAGCTGTAGTATTTATTTACTTTGATCTGCCTTTCTTTTTATGTGCTCCTACTTCTACATTTAACTTGTCATGTTCTTTAATTTCACTTTGACTTTATCAGCTAGTGAAGAAGAAATTCAGTATTCGTCTTCCACCAACAAAACATCTGCCCTGTCATCCTGTCAGCCTTAAACACTCGAAAACTCTGCCAGTCATAAATATAAGTCCCCAAGTTGCAAGTTTACGAGGGGCCCATGAATGTATGACCTGCCTTTCATTTGTTGAGCTGACAGTGACTGAATACTTCTGCTGAGCATAAATTGTGACAAAAGAGTCAAACTAACAAACAAACACATGCTGCCCCCAGCTGCCTGACAGACATAACTGAATTACAGATTATTGGGTAAATATGAATACAATCTGGATCTTATATAGCCTACAAAAACATTTATTACAAACACATTACAAACATTACACGTGTTTACAACTAATATTCCCAAAGATATTTCTTTTAGAATGTCTGAAGATGCCTTTCCATTGTAAAAGCTGAATTTGTGACACATATGTACTTGGTAAAAGACACAAAGAAAGACTTCAAAAGTTTACATCTTCGTCTGTATTTTAACAGGAGAAATAATTGTTGAGATAAAAAACAATCACTTTGGTAAACGTGTAATCGCCAAAATGGACAGCAGCACAGACAGCAACGTGTCTCACAAAGCTACATATTGTGCAGAATAGTTTTTTCAAATGTTATGGGTTCATGGGTACACAAACTCATCACATATATTCGGGCCTACGTGACTTCATCTGTAAATGCTTCGTTTTTGTCATTGCTTGCAAAAGGCTTTCTTGGGTTTCCACAGCGGAATCCTATGGAAACCCATCTGAATCACACTTGATTGATTAGTGACAGATGTATCACCTTTAGCCAGTATTCCATCCATATATTCATCCATCCATGCATCCATTATCTATACAGGTAACCCCTGTCAGAGTTGCGGGGGGTCCTGAAGCCTATAAAATTGACACTGGGCGAGAGGCGGGGTCCAATCGCCAGCTGATCTGGGCAGACATGTAGATTTAGACAATTCACTCACACACTCAATCCAAAGGCATTTATGGAGCTTTTCCATATGGTGTATCAGCTTAACTCAGCTCTGCTCTACTTTGGTTTTCCATTAGGGATTGTCCCAAGCACCTGGCACAGTTACTGAAATCTTTCATGCAGACTGCTTCATTTAAAAACTCTTCAATCTCATTTTGAAAGAAACTGTCCAACTTTATTGTTCCAGTTTCAAAGATGGAAACAAAGGTCATAGAGCTGCCGGCCCCTTTGTGGCTCTTTGACACAGTTAGGAGAATAATTTGGTTTTGAAAGACAGTTGCTAGCAGCATAACAACATACTGTTCAAGCAGAGGGAAGATACAGCATCCGGAGCTGACATTGGGAGGAAGCGCTTCATTTCCTTGTCAATGACCGCGACTCATTGTGATGCTCCGACCATTCAGAGGTCTGCAGTGTCTCCACGTCATGTTTAGCCTCAGCTTAGCTCGCTTGGCATCTGTGGTAAGAAAAACTGCCAGGTACAAGGTACTATCACAAATGGCAAACCAAAATCGCTGCATGAGTAAAGCAGAGTCAAGAAGATATCACACAGTGGAAAGCCCCATAAGTCTAATGTGGAGACACTACTGCCCCTGAATGGTCAAAGGTTTGGGGGTATAGGACGAAACTGAAATGCCCCCTTTTTTGGGTCCGTGATGCTGCATGACCTTCCAAACTTTCCTCCGCTTTAGATAGTGTATTGTTATGCTGCTTACAACCATCTTGGGAACAGTTATTCATTATTTGTTGTGAGGATGCTCCGCTTGTTTTGTACAGCTGCACTATGTCTACCTAAACTGCCACAGTTTATACTGTAATGGAAAATAAAGCAGGTAGTACCCAAATCTTGAAGGGTGGAGCTGAGTTGAGCAGAAACCATGGATGGAAAAGTACCATCAGAGTCTCCAATTCACAGAATTAGCTTGTTTTTCGGTCTGTTGGGAGAAATCCGAATACCCAGAAAAAAGGAGGCACATACAAACTCCACACAGAAAGGCCTGACCAACTCTGGGAATCAAACGCTCTTGCTGTGTGGCACGAGCATTGACCTGCTGTATCACCGTGCAGCCTCATAAGTATTTAATATGACACAAACACTAATTTTAATTTGTACTATAACTTTCCCAACAAGTATGGTATCTGAACTTCCACTTGAGACAGTTTGACCTAGCTTGTGGGACTTTACGCAGTACTTAGCTGTGACCAGAGGCGTTAATCTTTGGCTAAAATTCATCCCGGCCCTTCCAGTCTGAATAATGAGCCTCCGTCTAATCCCTCCACCTGCTAATGCTTCCCCTCGTTTCCTCCGCACCCGGACTCTTCCCACTCCAACTCACCGTCTTTAATCTTGTGTCTGCTCTCTCGCTCAGGCAGTGGACACCTTTTTTTTTCTCAGCGGCTGAAAATCTGCTGAGTAACTTTAGACCCCCCCCTCCTTCCTCCTCAGCACCACCCCCCCCTGCATACACACACCCCCACTGGGCACCTGCGGAAAGTGATGGGAGGAAGAAGGGAGGAGAAGGTGAAGGGGGGGTTGGTTGCTGCTGCTGCCGACGTTACGCGGCTCACAGGACTTGCCCGTAAATGAACTCATTTTTCATCCTGCCGCTCTCCCTCCTCCCCCTCCCGTTAATGACTGGCACTTTCCTCATACGGAGCGCCGGCCCTCTGAAGAGCCTGGCGGGTGACAGAGCACCATTCATCTCCTCATGACGGTGGATTCGGGGGGGAGGTGGAGGTGTAGGTAGGGCTGGCAGACAGACACGTGGACAGATGCTAGGGGAAAAAAGAGACAGAGACAGGTTGCAGGCAAGGCTAGATTAAGGAATATTTCTAACAGTGAGCTCAGGTAAGACTTAAAAGGATGAAGGTAAAGAGGATCCAGGGAGTACAGATGGAGAGGACACATGTTTGTCCTTTTTTTACTGATGTGCCAAACTTCTTAAAAGCCACATGAAACATCAAGGAAACCAATAATCAGCATGTTTTGATTGATTTTATACCTCTTTCTCCGTGGGTAGAATAATAGACATCCAGCTATACTCTGCTAATGGACACTTTGATACAGAGACAAATCATTAGTGTTACAGATGTTGATGTACTTTCTGTTCTGCCTTTAGGTTCAAACAGTTTTTGGTATTGACAGCTTTTCAATAACAGAGAACGATCTCTCCTTTTTCAAAGAGACCATCATCAGTTATTGGAAGGAGAAAGTAATTGAGCAAAACAAACCATGTAGTTGTTGGGCACTAACACCCCAACTCAAGAGAGATGAGTTGGGGTGTTTTGATAGATGATGGGGGCTTTTCTAGCCTTACAGTGCAAATGGATCAGCCTGATATAATGTCTGTAATAAGGCAGAGCCATCTTGCCAAGATCAAATCTACGATTGTGAGCAGCCTTTGGAGCAGGAAGAGGTGGGAGATTACAGCAAGAAGAAAGCAGGAAGTGACTGCTTGTACAGAGATTAGCATGGATGCTAAAAAATTCAGTAGCAGTTTGATCAGATCTTGACCATATTTCTTTATTAAAGGAGAAAAAAATAACACCACTACAAACTTCTCTAAAGAAAGGATATTTTCGCTCCACTTCTGACATGTTTTGCAGAGTTTGTTCTACAAAATGGCCTTCTACATTTTCTGATTTGACTGTAATGAATGTGATTGACAGAAAGATCATCCAGTCACCTGCCTAATGTGTTTTTGAAAGTTTTTGTCCTCCCCAAACACTTTCTTTGGGCTCTTATCACACCAGACACATCAGATGGACTGTTCAATGTGTTTCACTAGTCCATCTGATGTGTCAGGTTAATGCTTTTTGCCTTTTTTATAAAGGATTGACAGTTGATGGATTTCAGAGAGTGGGGACAGAGAATTACAGTGTGACATGTGGAAAACAGGTCCAAGGCAAGATCAGTCAATCCATCAAACTTTATTTGTATAGCAGTTTTCATATAAACAAGAATGTAGCACAAAGTGCTTCACATGAGCAGAAACAACAAATGAACATGCAAGACAAACACAAATGAAGTCAATTAGAACAAACAAACTCATATTGAACAAAACCAAAGGAAAAAGAACCACATTATGACCTTGACTAAACAGAGCTGCAGGAGTTGAGAACTATGAGAGTGAGAAAAATCCAATCATCATAATGGGTGCATAATGAGAAAACACTGGAGATTATGTTAAAAACACTTAAACCGGAGATAAAACAAGAGTAGGAATAAAATAAAAATAGAAATAATAATTACATCAATAACAAAATAAAGTAAAAACAAATAGAGGAGGATATAAACTATAAACTTCAGTGAACATAGGAAAACAAGACTGAAATAATGACTCACTAAGACATTTGACACAAAAAATGATAAATGTTTCCCAAAATAAATACATCAAAATAAATTAAAGATTGTTAAGAATAATAAAACACTCAGCTAAAATATATAATTCAATTAAAAAAAAAGCTATACAAATTATAAATCCAGATCTCCTGCAGTTAGGACATTTGCTTTTGTGCATGGGGCATGCTATCATGACCACAACCCTAGATCAGTGTTTCTTGAATGGTGTGACTGGAGGCAAGTCCAGGTGTGCCTTGTGAATTTGTACAAACATAAATTATTACTATAGAAAATACAGCAAGAAATGTTTGAGTTTTTTTTTTATTATTTACTGTATCTACTCCAATTCCTGTAAACAACTGAAAAGGCAGTAACTTCTAAAAAAATATCTGTAGAATTCGTATTTGTATTTGTCAGAATTGGCCAGTTTTGGCCAATAAGCAGGATCAAAGATAGTTTTCTACCTTAACAACCTGACACATGTTCTTGTGTTCAAAGTAAGCTTAAAGGAAATAAAGACTCCTAAGTGAATTTAAATGTTATTTCATCATGATGTGTTCAATTGTACATTGTGATATAAACTTGTATAAATTGCATTGTAAATGTTATAATACAGTTATAATAAATTATAATAAATTATGTTGTTATATGTTATGTTATAAAACATTGTAAAACTGTTGTTTAGCAAATGTTTTTAGACATTAAAAGCACAAAAAATGTGAGGAATTCGAATGTCCTCAAGCCTAGGCTGTCCTCCCCCTGCTCTCACTTGCCCCCTTTCACAAGCCTGTTCACTGTCTCTCTCTCACCTATCAATGAAGACATTAAAATACCCAAAAATATTTTTTTTAAATGTATATGAACTTATCAGGGTACTGTAACAACTTTTAAAGAGACTGTTTTATATCAATATGAATATGATGTGCCTTGAGATTTTGGCTTTATTTTAGGTGTGCCGTGGGCAAATAGTTTGGAAACTCTAGACCATTCAGCCTTACTGTGGAACAACAACCTGAATACAGACATAAAATCACACAGAAATTCTCAGAGGAGTTTCA
This sequence comes from Cetoscarus ocellatus, assembly GCA_037902135.1. Classification (NCBI taxonomy): domain Eukaryota; kingdom Metazoa; phylum Chordata; class Actinopteri; order Labriformes; family Labridae; genus Cetoscarus; species Cetoscarus ocellatus. The sequence goes on along the minus strand of JBAMNC010000571.1, from coordinate 230,012 downwards.
GCAGTCAGGGTGAAAAAGAATAATTCACTGTTGGACTTCATTTTATTTAAGAGGTCATATTTTGCCTTAACTCTGGTTCATAAACTCAGCCTAGAGTATGTTCACAATCACTTATCTTCAAAGAACCTTCTAGTTTTTTCTTAACGAATGCCCAGATTCACCTCTACTCTTTCTGTGTCTGTTGGGGGTCCTGTCATTTTAAGGCTTCCTTCCGCAGTGTGCTCTTTTTGGTCAATTGGTCCACTCTGTGGTAACTGTCAGTTCAGTGCAGCTCAGCACCATGTTTTCAATGACCCTGCTATCTTGTTATATTCTCTGCTCTGCACTGTGCTTGCTACCATAAGACAATGAGCTAGGTCTACTTGAGGGGGCCAGGGAGTCAGCCATTTCAGGCCACTATACTGATGCCGTCCTAAGACAGAGAGAGGGAGGCCTTGCTTATAGATGGACTTTATCATTCAGAGGAGGCATGTAAAATGCACTAAAGAGCATATATAACTTATAACAAGTGTAATATGACCCCATTGCGGTTTACTTTTGGCAGTTTGTGTGACCTCTCCTGCAAGTATTCTTTGTGCCTAAAACAGAATCAATGACGCTGGTTTTTTAACTGTGAATATTTAAGACATTCTAATATTTTGAGAAAGGGGCTTAACATTTAATTAACATTAAATTGAAATCTTTTAATTCCGTTTGAGCTGATTTTATGCCCCAATTCTCCTCAGAAGGCAGATTATGAAAGATTATCAGAATATTATAGGCTACATTTGAACATATAGAGAATGTAAATTATAAAAATTGGCACCAAGCTTGAGCTTCATATACTTATAAGGTTACAGAAAAGATATGAGCAGTTAGTCTCACATAAGCCGCAAGTCTACATCTGAAATATCAAATTACCATTAGCACTTGGAGGATGTCTGCCTTTGGTAGACTAGAAAATCATCCCGAGCTCTTGATTAAGAGCACAGTGCAGATCAAATACACCCTCTCATTACCTATAATTAAATTAAGTATAAATATGCATGAGTTAGTGATGAGCAGCTCCATCTCTTGATTGCTTTCAGGCCTCGACCTTTTGCTCCTCGGCACACTCTGGAACACTGGCAGGTGTTTTTCCAAAATAGAAGTCTTATTAAAAATTCAAGCATGCGGTGGAGAAAAACACGCCCCACTGTTCAACACAAATCTAATTGTGCTGCCTGTTTCCTCTACTATCGTATTACCTGTTGGTGGGATGACGGATCGCTGGGCCTAAACAATGTTATTAGGATGGGACGCATGTGACTCAGATCACAGCTTCGCTTTTGCAAGTAAACAACATTATTGTGATACTGGAGGAGAGGGTGATTAATTATGATTATATAATTATAATTATACTACTGGCAAAGCTAAACCAGTGCACACTTGTGGTGTTGATTTATAATTATAATGTTTAAAAAGGAGTCAAGAAAGAAAAAGAGGTTGTCACTGAAACGTCATTTTTTTAGTACATGTCTGTCAGTTGTCATGTTAAATTAAATTGAGTTCAGTGCCTTTTTTCTCAGTGAATCTTAATGAAAGTGACAGATGGAGGTACAGCTCATTAACCAAGAAGGATTTTTACTTAAAATAGATTATTCACCAAATCACACCTCACAAAAAGGGATCAAATGGTGTGAGTTTTTTTTTTCAGTTGTAACATTTTGCACTGAATCTTTTATCAAAGTTAATGTATCACTTAAACAAAAACATATATTTAATAGAGGAACAACCATAAAGCCAACTGCATCCATGACTAAGATCAGGCAACTGGCCGCGATGCAGCCCCTCCTACTCACTCAGTGCAATGTGCAGGTCAATGTTAAACATCAATAAATGAATAAAGGAGAAAACATGACAAAAGTTTTTTTGAAAATGTTGAGGAAAAATAAATGAACAAAGGCCAAATGTATGAAAGATAAAAATTCAACATTTTTATGTAACACTCTCATGACCGGGGTTGGTGCTTAAAGTTGTCTCCAGGAAAGTATATTTTTGTAAAACTAATTGACAAATTTATTGGAAAAAAAACAGCATTGTATTTTTTTCTTTTTTTTTTTTTGCATGTTGTTTTGTATTTTGTACTACCCAAGGCTGTCATTATCAGATTTTCACCTCACATTGTGGTGAAAGAAATTCAAAATATCATTATAACCTTCTCTTTATTTATATCACGTATCTACTGCTATGTATCAATTGTCTACCTGACCATGGACAACTGATGTGCTGCCCCTGTAAAAACATAACTAACTCTAATGAAAAATATTGCGATGCTTATACAAAACTTAGTTAACTAAAAGTGCTGAAAGAGCACAAACCTCCAACAAGGCATTTCTGACATATAGCCAAGTCGTTATCATTTCGCACTGGACTGGATCTGACAGACAGACAGACAGACAGACAGACAGATGAAGAAGCAAACAAACGGACAAAGAATGGAAATAACATAACCTCTTTGGCAGAGGTAACCATAGCCTCATTTAAAGTCTTAAGCTTTATTTTGTGTCTCTGTTTTGGCCAAGGAGGAAGCACAGGGAGGTGGACAGACAGTCTACAACCATAAATGTGCCAAAAATGTACAAAACACAAAAGACACTTCTAGTTAAGCATGAAAAGAAAACCAATTGATATCATCTCACAGTATTTTTATTATTAATAATCTTGTTTCTGCTCTTTACAGTTATGGTATTTTATTGTATTTAAGGTTTTGGTCTTTCGAGGGGCCTGGGTTAAGATACAGCTTGATTTAATACATAAATAAGGCAGTGGGTATGGTTAATGAAATAGATGTGTCTTGTGTTTTTTGTCAAGTCATGTGTGCATAGCGCATGCTGCTACTAGATGCTTGAATCTCCCTTGGGAACCATTAAATATCTATGAATTTGTCTATCAAATGAGTTGCTGCTGAGGACATCTAATTTCCTTGTTTGGCTGCTCAAAAAAATGCATTATGCTCCTCATAATTACAACTTGTACGGTAAAAATTTTCAGAGGTCACATGTAAAACATCGACTGTGATTTACATGTTACAGTTAGTTTGTGGTATTTAGAGCAGTAGTGTCCTCAGCTGCCTCTCTGAATCATTGTGTAGCTAAAACAAGCTAAATGTTGGTTCAAACACATTCAAGCCATGTTACTTAATTTATTAAAGTGGAGATATAAATGGCCACAGCCCTCAATCAAGTTAATCCATATTGATTTATTCCAGCACACAGCCTGTGTTAAAGCCATACGCAGAGAACGATGTTCTGCAAAGTAAACAAAATTACTTTATAATGCTTTTATGAACCAACATCAAAATTGCAGAATACATTTACCACTGGCCCATGCAGTAATCTATGTTCAGTTTTAACACACAACACTAAAGACAGAGTGGGCACAGTGCAATTCAGTCAGTGTAGGTGTGTACTTGTTCTGCCGCCTGTATCACAGAGAAACATGTGGAATATGGGACCAAGCATGTCTGTGTTATTAACTAATCTGTTTCACTACTTTGATTGACTTGTCACTGTGACTAGAAGGTTGAGCTTTCTCTTATTATGAACCAATAAGATGCATGGTAGTGCCATATGCCAATTTTTTAAGCTCAGTATGTTTCCTATTGTCAATATACCACTACATCACAACAACCCAACTCTGTACATCACACTGAAACATGAATGTGTGTAGCCCGGAACCATTTTTTTTTACAATGCAAACTACAGAAACTCCCAAAGGTGGGCATTTTGTGCATGGATGACTCACCATGATGTGGTGCACATGGTGATCAACTCACTCTTATTTTAACCTAAAGGGGTGGTGTCCTCCTTGCCAGCCTTCACATGGACTTTGGTTTGATCTGATTAAGAAGATGCAACATAAAAATGTAAAACTGTATAAAAAAAAAAATTAAAGAAATATGTCAAAAACTGAGGGGTGCTGGTTTGGTGGAGTGAGTAGCAACCATGCATGTACCATACATGAAGGTTGAAAATTCTAGTAAATATGACTGCCACTAAAGTAGCTTTGTGCTTTGCCTCTGGTGGGAGATAGCCTGGTTTTAACACTAGGCGATATATAGCAATACATGGTGCCACTGAAAACCACACAAAAACTTACATTGGCTCCACTAAACACAACAGTAAGATCTTTTTTACAGCATGTCACTTTACCTTGACAAAGCCCCTGTTTGGAAACTATTATAACAGCAAGGGGCCTCCAGGTTAATTGGGTGTGGGCTCACAGTTCATGCATCTGCACCACCAGGTAACTTGTGATCAGTCCTGCCCCTCCGTTTGCTTAACAGTTTCTCCCATCCCTCGATCTACCTGTGACTCCATTTGCAAAAGTTCTTCCTTTGTGTGCTTCAGTTCATAAAGATATCCTCCCATGCCCAGAATTAACAGCATGTGGTCGTCACCGGATTTAAAATGGCTCACTTTTAGTTCAGTTTTAGTGAAGTGATGTTGCATCACAAAATAGTTCCATACACAGGAGGGTGTAAAAAACTCACTGTAGCATCCAGCCGAGCCAATGTAGTTTTTTAGCTTTAACTTAAAAAGGGTTAATTACAAGGCTTTTGGTGGCACCAGTGACATCTGTTTATTGCCTAGCGTCCCGGCTATCTCTCCTCAGGGACAAAGCTAGCTGGGTGCCTTATAGTGGCAATTATATTTCCTAGTGCCATAGGCCTCGTGTAACCCTACTTCAAAAAGCCAGAATTATCCCTTTAAAGTGCTCACAATCCTCTTTGATGAATGTCACTATGTGTTTTAGCATGTGCACGTGCTGTGAAGAGCAGTTTATTTTAGATTTTCTTTTTCTTTTTTTGCCTGCTGAGTGCGGCAGATGGAGTCAGGCTCAAAGTGACACAGCTATAAAGCAACACCTGGCCGAGATGGGCTGGTCACAGCTACATCTGTGGCCATCAGGACTGGCTGCTGTGTATAGGCTTGTGAGTATGTGTGTGCATGTGTGTGTCCTATGGCCAGCAGAAGTGTTGGCACACTGTGGACAGTGCAGATGACGATGCCAACCTGAATTCTCTGTGAGACGCGCCAAAAAAGCAGCGAAGCACATAAGCTTGAAGATGTGAAAGAAGAAAAAAGATTGAGGCAGCTGTGGAAATATTTGCTGTCTACACTGTCAGATCGAACCCAGTTTAAAAAGTGCCGTTCATTAAAATCTTGTCAGAGCCGATACTTGCTGTAATTAAGATTTAAGAGGTGACAAAACTAGGATATGTGATTTTTTGCCATGGCTTTTAAAGTTTTGCTTTGTCTAGGAAAAATAAAGAAATGTATTGTTTGCTATCTCTGCTGCATTAATTCTTTATGTGGTCTCTGGTTGAAACAGGAACAGGCTCCTCAATAAGAGCTGGAGACAGAAACATCAGGCTTTCCATTCTGGTGGTAATGTTTTTATGTTTCATCATTCAGCAATAGCAACATATTATATAAAAGCAGGCAGAGCTGAGAAAATGTGTCAGCTGTTTACTCGCCCTGTATTGGCAATATGTTTATATAAGAGGTGCAAAGCATCAAGGGTAAGCCAGACATGTCTGACCCTGGTATAATTCAGGTAATAAAAATGTACAGAAAAGGTTGTCTTTCTGAGAATATGTCTATATTAGGAAAAAAGAATAGTATATCACATTCATTTTAGCTGTGTTCTCTAGATCATTACCTAACTCTATGCTTTTGTTATAGCAGGTTAGTGTCTTATTGAAGGAAGGCATGTCTTCCTACCCCTTAGGCAGGAAGTGTGCTTGTTAGTCCTTGAGTTTGCAATTGTGTTTGTGTTTGCATTAGCCAGCTTCATGAGTTCTGTTGTAATTACACTTGTTTATATTAAATGTGTCACTGCCAGTGTTGGGCAAGCTACTTGTAAAATGTAGCAAGTTAAGTTGTTGGTTTCTCATCAGCTTCGCTACACTGAAGCTACAGCCTGGCGACAAGTAACAAGCGAAGCTACAGCAACGCTACATTAGTAATTTACTACATTTAACCTATTCTAATTTAAGTAACTGTATAAATAATGGTGGACATAAAAATTTTAAAGTAATGATAATACTGTTCTTTCTAAAATAATAATAATAAAAATAATAAAAATAATAATAAAAAATAATAACTATAATAATAATAATGATAATAATTATACCATTATTACTGTTGTTGTATTGTTATAATAACAATAATAATAATAATAATAATAATAATTATTATTATTATTATTATTATTATTATTATTATTATTATTATTATTATTATAAAAAGTTATTATTATAACTTTTGCATGAATTTTAATAAAAAACATTGTTATTATTTATAGATATTAACACATCTTCACATTAGAGAGGTAATTAAACAACTGTTTCAACAGACCTATATCAGTTTTGTCTGCTTGTCATTCCTAACATGCTAAAATACTTATTTGATATCCACAGTTATGTTTTGTAGGTAAACAGTAACATGATTAGCCCTCAAGCTGACGACAGTGAAACAAATGTAAACTAAGTTGGCCTATACAGGAGATTCATCAGCCTACCTCAATAACTCACACCGTCCCTGTTTCACCTTTTCTGAAATCCAACATGTCCAATGTTTCCTCTTGCATGGAGCACCTCATAGTTAACTGCAAATAGGCTATAAGCTTCTGTTTGCTGGTGACAGTTACATTTCAATATGTTTATGTTGTTTGATTCAGTAAACGACTGTGAGTGTGTTCAGTGTGTGCACTTGTGTTTGTCTTCCTGTAGGTTCAGCCCATTTAGAAACAGCATGGATGAAGGCTGTAAGGATCAGGTTGCATCACCTTCAAGACCAAATACAAAGTCACTGGCTGCTAAAAGTAATGTCTCTGCGTGTCTGCTCATGTCTTTTACACATACCTAAAGTGTGTTTTTGGACTGTGATAGAGCTCTCTACTGCTGCTGTGCTGCTACACATCATTTTCTATAGGGCTAAAGTAGTTTGTTGGGGCGCTAGCTTACTACTTGATCAGTAAAAGAACTAAGCTACTGAAAAGTGATGAGGCTCAGAAATTATGTTGCTACTACAGAACTACTGGAGAATGTAATTAACCTACTACCAACTCTATAGTTAGTGATGTATATGTCTATCACTGGTCACTGGAGGATGACAATAGAGCTCTCAGGCAGTCTGGAGCAACCTGTTGTGTAACACTGTGTCCTTACTGAACCTAAGGTGCACAAGGTGACAAAATCTTGCTAATGACTTTGAAGAATGAATCAATCGGATGTTGGAGGTCAAAGATCAAGGTCATTAAGCCTTATGACCATCCTTCACTTGTGAACACAACATCTTAAGAACATGGAAGAAATATCATCAAACTTGGCTTAAATGTTCACTCTGACTTAAAAAAGATAATATTAGATCTTTGGTGGTCATTGATTAACAGTTGTTGTTAGGGAGCCTTGTGACCACACTTTTGAGCAATGGATGCAGGTATTACAAACAATATATACGATTATTAACCAAAAAGGAAACTTGTGTATACAATGAGTGTGTTTAATATTGCAAGGAACTTAATATTAAACACATTCTGAGAGATCAAACACAGTCTGACTCAGACAATAATTTGACTTTATTGAAAATTCCTAATTAAGTAACCTGTTGTGCATATTCTCACTCATTGGTTTTCATCTTGCAAATACCTCAGCACGTCTTTGGTCTATTTAATTTCTGCTGCTTTGATCATTTGAAGCTCTTTGAAATGCACCGAGATATCTGATCCAAAGAGATTAACTTAACTTTTCTCCTTTGTTGAAAAAAAATCTAAGTAGCTATCTTGGGGATCATTCAAACTTAGGCACAGCAACATCCTAATAAAAGTGTTCTTTGACAAAAACTCAAGCAGTCCAACGTCTTCTGCTCAGTCACCCACAGAGTGTTTCCTTACCTGTTCCTACCCGGCCCACTCCACAGTCAGCCAGTCGAAGCCTTTTGTGTCCCAGCAGCACCACAGCCCAGCCAGTCAGAAGTCATTACACCCGCTATTAACTCCTGCTCAGCTTCATTAGGCATGCAAATTGAGGAGGGACAAAGACTTGAAAAACTTTGGTCTGTGTGACACCCTCCTCCTCCCTCTCCCCTCTCTTTTTCTTTCTTTTGCTTTTCTTACTCCAAGCTTGCTGCTTTTATTTGTGCTCAATATGTTGGGACTACAGACTCTTGAGTGTGACCTTTAAAGGCACAGTTCATAAATTCTGCCATCAGAGGGCCGTCAAATAAAACAATAACAAAGATGGTGTGGAGAGACACACAATTCACAGGCATAAGTTGCTTACTTGTTGCTTGAAATAGGCCCTTCAGTTGCCTGTGTCATGAGGGACATTATCATCATTAGATGGAGGCAAAACAAAGTAAAACTGGAGGCAAACATGGATCACCACAAGAGTCTCAAAGTTGTTGTAGTTCAATACTCCTGGTCCAAAAAAGTCAGTAGTCTCACATATTTCTCTTCAGTACCTGAAGGCGCACATTGAAGTCCAGACACTTTTACTTGACTGCAGTAATGCTGGATAACTGAAAGAACATGGAGGTGTGGAGTATTCAAAGAGAATTTTTATGCTTTTTTTTAAATTGTAATATACACTCACTTGCCACTTTATTAGGCAACAGCCAATCATATGGCAGCAATTTATGCATTTGGTCATTGTCAAGTTGGCCTGCTGAAACCAAGCACCAGAATGGCACAGAACGGTGATTTAAGTGAATTTGACCATGGCATGATCACTGCTGTCAGACATGCTAGTCAAAGTATATCAGAAATTTCAGATTTTCTTGGATTTCAGACATAACCATTTCTAATTTTTGGAAAGAATGGTCTGAAAAAGAGAAAATATCCAGTGAGGGGCACTTCTCTGGGTGAAAATATCTTGATGATGCCAGAGGTCAGACGAGAATGACCAGAGTGGTTTGAGATCATAGAGGGGCAACAGTGACTGAAATAACTACTTGTTTTAACTAAGGTATGATGACCATTTTTAAATGCAATATATGTCATATCTTGCAGGCTACATTAACAGAAGACCACACAGGGCTGGACTAGAGAACCACTATGGATCTGCTCCTTTGTCCAAAGAAATATTAACCGATTGTCTGATTTGTCGAACAGCATGTCTCCAGGATTTAGAAGTGTCTAATTGGGCCACACCATTAAAGGGTAAGGGGGTGGGGATATGGGGGTATACAATGTAGGGGGAACTATAGCAACAAAACATGCAGCTGACAAAGAAGAATAACTATTTTCCATCACAAAGCAGCACAAATCTTGAATGAAATACAAGACCAGGGCTCTCATTTGTAAAGCAGTGCCTAAAATCCATGCTAAAAAAGTATGTGTGCCATGAACCTCAAATTTTCATGTGATCAAATAATTAAGATTTATTAAACCATGATTCTCTTTATAAATCACGATCAACCTGTAATAAGGGCACACATACAACAACATTTAACCAGAATAAATCAATGCAAAGTGCCTTATACATCAAAGTGTATTGTAATGAACTAACAAATCAGATGATTTGAAAAAGAAATATTTTATTATTCATTCGTTTCATTCTGGTGAACTAAGCAGTCAATGCAACTGAAACTGAGAGCAGTAATGAGTGATATCTAGGCTTACTTATACACTTTAACCATTTATACACTAAATTAGTGCAGGTGATGACAGCATGCATTGTGACGAGAGTGCAGAATGCAGAGCAGACGGAGCAATGCCTCTGTGCACTCCGTGTCCTGCATCTCTGCAGTCATGTTCAAACTAACTTCACGCCCTGTGAAAATAAGGACATTTTAAACATTGCTAACACAATGACACCAAGTTTTTGTCTTTTTTTTTCTTTTTTCCCCCTTTGGACTTTAGATTTCCACATCAAACAAACTTTAAATTCGGTCACCTGCACTCTGGGTGAGTAAATATAGGGCAGCACTTATGATTTATACTTCTGTTTTTTTGGATAAACATTAATATATTTCAGTAGCTATTATGCATCATTGTACTGATTACTTGGTGTGTGCATTAATAGAATCGTTTGTTTTAATGTTAATGATGACAAGGATTGTGCAGAAAATGTTGATGTTTGAACCAGGTGAACCAGGTGACTTCCTGGTTCATCATCATCTTCCTGGTGGTGATGAACCAGGAAGTGCTAAATGCTATCTCATTTTCCCATTTTGGACTCATTTCTGCACCACTGTTTTCTCCTGCCTCTAACAGGTATGCACATATGGATCAGAATTGCTCACAGGTGCACACATTTTGCAGAAATCTCATTTTTTGCATGTAAATTGGCTTGCACCAACTTTATGCCCCAATTCATGTTTACACAACGTTTTGAAATGAGACTCCAGCAGCACCTTCCACTGGCAGTAAGGGCTTATGAATCAATCTTTCATTTGAAATGCAGTGTTTGCATGGTAGCAGTGACTTATGACGTGACATGCTTTGTCGTAGCAGCAGCCAGAACTCAGGTTTTTAAGCTGTTGGTAGTTAAGAGATCTAAGAATTCAGCTGGAAAATAAACAACATGGTAAGTCATAAATTTAGTGTAAAAACGCTACATAATATGCCTATAAGTTTGACAAGGAAACACACTGTCATTTCAATGTCAGTATAAATAATTCATAGTGTTTAAGGTGCCACTTTTACATGAAGCAGAAAATGTCTGCTAAAATATTGATGCAGATAATCAGTACAGCCATAACAAAAGAAATTGCATTGATTTGGATTACTGTGCAGGCCTGAAAGCAAACAGGACTTTATAATACACTGACATGTCAAAATATTAAGTGCAGGAGGTTTCTCTTTTTCACACTCTGACCTCCATCCTTCTTTAGTAAACCTCTCTTTGTCCCTGCTGTCCAAAGCCACCAACATCAGAGGTGAGGCCAACACGGGTCAGGGCCAATCCTTTGCTCTGACGGAGCATAAATGTATTACCAGAAGCCTGAATTACCAAGGGATAACACGGTGTGTCGTGCCATGCCACTGTGCATCACACAACAAGTTCAAACAGGTGGAAAATGTATTCAGAGAGGAGTAAGAATCAGGCTGTTTCATTTTGAGTGAGAAGCGCACCTTTATCATGATGTAGATGTAGGTATTTCATGAACAGAATAAGGGAACATTAATTTCCAAAGTCAAATAATAAAAAATGATTACTTAATGAGAAATAACTCTGGATACAGAGAGGTGTAGACAATATGTAAGGCTTTTGGTGGTCAGATTTCTAACATTTTTTAAATACATTTTAATTTCCTTTTGCATTATTTCCATTATAATATTGTAATATTAACAATCAGTGGTGATTAAATCCATATTTGTGTTCTGATCCATACCATCAAGAGCTATAACATTCAGCTCTGTTTTAAGGTTATCAAACAGATATTCTGTAGTCAACAGTGCCTTCTGCTGATTTATAATAGTACTGCAGTGACAGGTCTGTTATCTACGGCTGAGCCATCCTCTGTTGTTTTAGAGATCACTGATGTGCCATTTAGCCGCCTGTTTCATCTTTTTTTGCACAAACTTTTACACAGTTGTGCACCTAAATCTGAAGATTCAGAATATCATCACATACTTTTAAAGATATTTTGCTTCAGTGTTCCTCAGTGATTAAGCATGTCTCACAGAAAACCCTATTAGTGCTAAATAGAACCGTGACGCAAGAGGCCTGGAGTGCAAGGGCCAGCCGGAGGACAGGTGGCGAGTTAATCATGTGGAAAATGAGAGCCTGGAAGGCGAGGGGAAGGGAGGGGATGGGGGCTGATGAAGGGTGTCCACCTTGTACTCACAGGTCCTGGCCCGACTGGGAACAAACCAGCACTGTGGTCCTCGACTCCGTCTGCCAGCTCACCTCGTTTCCCCCCCTGACTCTCCCACTACTCAGCTTTCCATCGAGTAATTCTCACGGCAGCTCCTGAGGGTCGACCTGTTGCTCAGTTTCCTTTTCTTATCCTCATTTAACAAATTCACAGGGCAATGTCTCATTAAGTCATTACACTGGTGTAAAGAGGATAAATAGTATTTAAACCAACCTGTTTGGTCAATGTACTTAAAAAGGGTCCATCCTTTGCTGATTATGTAAAGCAAATCAACAAGTCATTATACAAACCCACACAGTACAATGACAGGCTGATGGCCATTGATGCTTAACCCTCACAATGTAGCTAATCACGTCTGAGCTCTCTTTGATTACAGCTTTGTCAATGCCTTATAAAGAGGCTGCATGTTAACAGCATCTTTTGCTGAACAGCAGACATCATTTTAATTAGCAATATTAACTGAATGTTTGCAAACATTCGCCACCATTTAAAAAAGCTGTGAAGTGAACTGACCTAAAAAGAGCTGTGTTACTGGTTATGATTCTTTCATTCATTTCTATTTACGTCACAGTCTCTCTTCTAACACTTTACACTTGCAGAAAACTCCTTTAAAAATGATGTTTTTGGTGCATGAAAACACTTCTCATTATTGGGCTTGACACTCTGACTCACTATAACAACTCAGGGAGAATAATAGGTTTACAGACAAAGGTAGAGTCAAACAAGGTGATGAGTTTCAAATAAACTGATGCCTCTTCAAGACATACAAACAGCTTGACTATTAGGAGCAAGGCAGAAGTGTAATACATTCACATGAAAGAGTTCAATTTGCCCTATTTTTCTGAATTATAAAGATAATTATCATCAAATTTACAAGATAGGTGTAACATTCTCTGTTTTGGTGAATTCTTCACATTAAAGTCCCAACAGGAGCACAGGTGCAGGTCTTTCTCTTTATCATGATCATCATGATCTTTCTGCAGATTTTAATAGTGTGTAATTTTGGTTTGGGTTTGAGTCGAACTGTCGTTCTAAACTACTGGACTCCAGGACAAATATACCCCTTACAGAACTTTTTTAATCCAGACTTCAAGTAACCTTATGCAGCAGCTGGACCTGCCTGATTCGATGTCCGCAATCAGGCAGATCCATCTTGCCAAGCTTTAGTCTACAACGATTGTGAGCAGCCCAAAGTGGCCCAATCAGCATCCTTTAGTGCAGGAACAGGTGGGGGCCACAAGCATGATGCAACAGGAAGCGACTGCTCACATAGAGATTAGCATAGATGCTAACGTCTTCAGTAGCAGTTTTATCTGATCCAGGGCTCTCAAGTCTTACACATTAAGCGTGTGACACATGCATTTGAACCTTTTCACACTCTCACACACCACATCTGGTATTTCTCACAAATGAAAATTTTGTATGCAACACCCACCGAGTCACACCACTATACATGCATTGGAACGTGTAGCAAGATGCTCTGGGCACCATCGTGCTCTACAGGTGTTTGCACGCCCCTGTCAATAAGATCAACTACCCATCAGCTAATGAAAAAATAACATACAGCTACATATCAGCCAATCAGAAAATAACACTGCTGTATCCAGGTAAGATTCGGTTGATCTGACCGCAGAGGATGCATACTGCATGCACACAATAGGAGTGCCTTATCACATGAGTACAGTAAGTTATCTCATCATTTGATTTTGTGGCCTACTGATTAATGTAATTACTTATTGTAGAAAAGGACAACAATGAGAGCTTGTTCTTATTCTTCCTCCACAACTACCATTAAACAGTAAAGCAAAGTCTAATCACGTACAAACTGTGGTTACCAGGCATCACATTAAAACAAGATCATCAATGTTAAGTTAGTTAATAGTTATACTTAGAACATAAGAAATGTTTGGCCACAATTAAAATCAAAATAGCACATTTCTAGTTTGAAAGAGCGTGGTCAAGTGTTGGAGGTAAATAATAATAAAAAGAACAATAATAATTTGTATTGTTATGTTGCATCATTACTTGATATAATATATTAACATCAGAAAGTAACAATAAGACCAATTAGGTAATTGTAGGGGCAAAAAAAGCACCTGACTACTAATTAACCCAATTTAATGACTTATTTAGAATTTCAATCCTTTATAAACTACATTCTCAGAGGCCTGCAAAAAGTTTTTGTTTGTCAGTTTGTTTGTATATGTTTTTTTTCTCTCCTAACAGCCAAGGCTTAATAAAACCATATTCATATGAGAAAAGGCTTGTTCATTGTTGATCCTTGTGCACTTTATGTGGAAAGTTTTGCTGGATTCAAATTGTATTTTGATTTTTAATTTTATCTTTATGTTGATGCAACTTCTAACACAACAATCTGGCATCATTACAGCATAAATATTCTGGAAAAAGTATACGTTTTTTTTTAACTTAATTGTGTGTGAAAGGGTTGTTGTTCTTCATTTATTGTTACAAAGAATAATGTAGGTGGACTTGAAGTAGCCGAAAATGGCTTGGAGTTGCTAGGGTTACATGTCAGTGACAACTCTTTTGTCATTGTCTGCTTTATTTGACTCAAATACCTATTGTATGCCGATGAGTGGGTTTGCATGTAGATTTTCTACACTGAAATGGCAAGAATCCTGTCTTAAGGTGTCACTGGTCACCTGTCTAGCTCATGTAATGTATATATTCCTTAGTAGCAGAGCAGACTTACCAAATCATATTTTTGCTGATCCAAATGGCCTATAATAAAAATAACAGACAGGATATTCATCCAATCATCCTCTTTTTTTAATCACATTTTCAGTTTTAAAAGTTCTGCCCAAACGCTGTCAGTGGGGTGTTTCCAGAAGGTAGACATGAAATAGATCCTCTGAATGCGACGTAGTCCATCTGGCATGATGTGTGATTAAATATACCAAGCAGGATCAGCAAAGAGATAGGACTTATCACTTTGTCCAAGGGGTGACTAAATCCACACAAATTGCTTTTCTTTCAATTATCTTTCTGTGATGTTTCATACAGGTGTTTTGGTCATTTGTTAAGTAAAAATCAACTCCACAGTTTGTGTAGTAAGGTGTTAGTCAGTGTTTCATGGATCTAAAACAATGTTCAGGTCTGTGTCGCTCTGTTTACTTCTTAAATTTAATGGTATTACCTGATTAGAAAAATATTTTGCATGACAGAACAGGAACATTGGAAACATGGTTGTACAATATTGATGTCACAGAGGTTAAATAAACACCCACAACACCATGGCTTTAAGAAACAGATCAGCAGAGTGATGGACAACATCAATATTACAGTCTAATGAAGGCCCATTTGGTGTCTGACATAAACGCTGTTGTCCTCCTTAAAGGCAAACAGAGGGGGGACTATTGTACTTAAAAAAGCTACACAATTATTTATGGTTGAAATCAAGTATCTGCTATCATAAATCAAATGAAGTCAGACCATCAGGGAGAAACAAAATAGGACTTAAACTTAAAGGGGACATATTATGCAAAAACCCCTTCTTTAAGGCTTTTGAACACATTTTGGGGTATTTGGCCTTCCTCCCATCCCACAACATGTGATAGTAGACAACAAAACCTGTATTTAGCAAGCTGCATAATTGTAGACTCATGGTATTTGACATATAGGCTACCAGCCTCAGAGGACCAAAGGGCCCAGTGGATTAATTTTTTTTTTTTTTGAAGGGAACGAGCAGCTACAGTCGGCTAAAACCTGTACATGTGTGCCAATCACTTTACGTCCTACTGCTCCTCCAACTTCAGTGAGTTTAACACAGGACTGGCAACTAGACTTTCCTGAATTCGGGCTCAGATCTCGTTTTTTTGATTAGCAGGGGTCTTTGAATGAGACCTTAATTGTTACCTTTGCCACAGAGGTTATGCTTTTGCAGGTGCTTGCTGTCTGTCTGTCTTTCTAAATCTCAAAGAAATCCAGTTTCTTGAAATCATGTTTCAGCAAAACATCTGCCGATCAACACTTGATTTCATGAATGGAGGGTAATTTTATATACGAGGGCATCATATGGAGATACAGAATGAACTCTAACCATTCATCTTTTTTTTGAATACAGGTGATTAGGTGGTTTAGTGGTGAGTAGGAAAACACAGTGTTTAGTTTTGAGAACACAGGGGGGAGACAGCACTTCTTCACATTCTTCATTTGGATCTCACTCCTTTGAAAATCAATAGTTTGCTAAATGACACACGCATTACAGGATCAATACCTATGGTATTGATCTGTTCATCACAGCCCGCAGGCTCAGACAAGCTATCAGTGCACCTCCTGTCCATCTTAAAATGCAGGGAACAAATTACAGAAATGACTAAGGAAAGTAGAACTTTCACAAAGTTACTAAGAATTTGTGTACATTTTATTTTCATTCAAAATTACAGCAAAGATTAAAATAAAATAAAAGTTTAATGGATTAAGAATTAGATGAGAGTTTAAGACTAAACATTCCTTTCACAATATGCAGTGGTAGGTGGCAAACAACATGTCTGCTTCTGAAAACTAATTCCTTCATTTTATTTAAGAAAATTATGATGTCACATTTTTTATGGTCTCAGTTTCCCTGTGTGTAATTTTGTTCATATGAGTATTACCAGGGTGCACTTCACACTGGACATAGCTTTTTAGTATGACACAGTGCTCTCTTGTCATATCACGTATTGCCTTCTCTGGATATCAAATGATGGAGCTTGGCAGCAAAAAAGCAACCATACACAAAAATGAAAGAACATGTTAAAATGTTTTATGTGTCTTCCTGTATTCAAATAGCCACTTTATTAGAAACACCTTGACACCAGACAGAGCGGCCTAATTCAATGTCTTTAATCAGTCAGATCCATCTTGCCAAGCTCCAGTCTACAACGACTGTGAGTGGCACGGCCCCTAACCAGCATCCTTTAGAGCAGGTAGAGGTGGGAGCTACGAGTAGGACAGCAGCAGGAAGTGGCTGCTTGTAAAGAGATTAGCATAGGTGCTAACAGCTTCGATAGCAGTTTTATCAGCGCTGGCCTACATTTCTTAATTAAATGAAAAACAAACAACAACACTACAAATTTCTCTTTAGAAAAGATATTTTTGCTCCACTTCAGACATGTTTTGGTGAGAGTTTGTTTTACAAAGTGGCTCACATTCTGTACTTTACACTCAGGCAGTAGCACTGCCTAGATTGCACCGGATATGCTTTTGAAAGGTTCTACCCATTCACTTTCCATGGGCTCTTTCCAGATGAACTAGTGAAATATATCAAACGGTCCATCAGGGTTGTCAGGTTAGTGCCAAATAGAGCCCCTTCTGCCTTTAGAACTGCCTTAATTCCTCATAGCACAGATTAGACAAGGCGCTGGGCAACCTTTCTCAGATATATATGCATCATGCAGCTGCCACAGATTTTTTTAGCTGCATATCCATGATGTGAATCTGCCATATCCCCAAACCCAAGGCGCTCTATTAGAGTGAGATCTGTTGACTGTGGAAGCTAGGGAACTTATTGTCATGTTCAAGTGGCCAGTGTGAGATTATCTGAGCTTTGTAACATAATGCGTTAAGTTGCTGAAAGTAGCCATCAGAGGATGGGTACAAAGTGGTCATAGGGACTTGTTCAGCAACAATACTCTGGTAGGTTAGGGGCATTTGCTTGGTGCTAGCTTGTTATGTATTGTTCTGACCGTGAATACATGAATGTTGAAATGATATAATGTTTAGAGGATGTGAATAGTATGTTGCTCATGGCATATAGCTATATGTAACAACCAGTCTGTTTGTATGCTGGTTTAGACACAGGCAGATTGTTAACAGTTTCTTATAGACCCTTTCAGAGGTTCTTCTGCCTGCGCACATTGATTTCGCCCACTGACTCTCATTCTGAAGCATTTCTTTTTCTGTATATTCCAGTTCATAAAGGTAGCCCCCAGCATCCATACTAAAAACAGCGTCATCATAACTTGATTAAATGTCACACATACTTGGTCCAGAATTAGTTTCCTTCTCCTTTGTTGTCTTCCTGATTCGATAAAGTGAAACAGCAGATCACTGGAATCTCATCACAGAGACATTTGCTGCATTGTAAAAATGTGCCAAAAACAGAGACATTGTGGAGGAAAAAAGAAGTGCTAATAAAGGGTTTGGCTGTGTTTGTTCATGAGATAGACATAAGAGAGAAGATGGACATTATTCTAACTTACACTACATTATCTTGGAACCTGGAAATTGTCTGCAGTCCTCCAAAAACCCTTATAACCTCATAGCAGATTTTAGCTGCTTAATGCTTCATTTTGCCACTATTTTATCTTTAATATTCTCTTTTTGAACATACTTAGTGGCTGTATAATTTCTTTCCTAATACCTTTTATGTTTTTGGAAGCAAACACCTTAAAGAGTTCATATTTATCATTCTTAAGCCAATGAGTTTAAAGTGATGTTAAAAAAATGGTACACACGGGGGGGATGGGGGTGTTTTAAGGCAGCTGAATTAGTACTGGGTAGTTTAACTTAATATACCACAAATAGTGAATGGACTTGAGCTACAGTTAAACATCCATAAGTAATAACTTTTAACATAAGAAAACTTTACATTTTACACACCATTTACACAGTACTTAAGGGCTATTTCAGTATTTTGAAGTTGGGTTGGGTTGTATTAAGTACTTGACAGTAGCCAATGAAGTGGCTGAAAGGGCTCCCAGCAGCACTGTGCCTTTGAGGAGAATGAGCTCAGACCTCTGGTCAGGTACACTGCTGTTGATGGGTATAATAATTTTGCATAAATGTGTGAGTTTTATGTGAATACAAGCCATGAAACTATGTTGGGTCAAATACAAGATCAGGCAAAAGACGTTTGAATGCTTTATTTTTCCTCCAGAAAGTCTGTTTGGCACTATTTTACAATTCAGCAAATGCGTTCTTCTGCCTGTGTGCACTGGTCTCGCCAATCTGCTGTTTTGCTCTATGGAGTCAGAAAGATACAACAATGTTAGAGGAAATGAATGATGTAAGTAATTTTGACTCAAGTGATGACAATGTTGCTTTTACTGTGGATTTACTGCTTAAATGAGAAAATATGTTAAACCCCTCTTGTTCTTCAAGGTCTATAATACAAATAGTCATGGTTGGTCAAATGGAATATTTATTGTACTCACTGATAACTCCATTCAAGCCCTATCTCATGAAAATATCACTTTAAGAGCAAAGTTTGTGAGTTAAATTTTTGAGTCCCTGGGAGTCATTGTTTATCTTTGAAGCACCTGTGATGCATTTGTGTACAGAAGAAAGACAGTGATTACTTTTGAGATGTTTTTATTCATCCCCAAGTGACTAAACAGACATTTTCTTTAAAAACCAGAGTGCAGGAGGAAGACAAACTCATATAAAACACCTACAAATAAAAAGTTTCTTTCAAAAGCCTCCTAAATGTCAACAGGGCAGAATATATTGAAGAACAGCGAGGAGAGGAGGATTGAAGAAACAGCAACAGAGAGCTGTGGTGTTTTGAGCCATGAAAGCAAGAAAAGGGCTGCATTGAGCAGAGGGCCACAACAATGTCGGTCTCCTGGGTTACCACTTCTTTGAGAAAATAAGAAGGGCTGCGGGGCAGGAAAAGCAGGTCAATATCACAGTGTTTTTCAGGAAGGAATATTGCTGTATGCGTGTTTGAATAACATCCTGAGGGGGATTATTGATCAACACTACAGCATGAAAGGGAAGGGGTCTCTCAATGGCTTCAAATTGTTCCTAAATTGCTGTCAAATGAATGCCACTCAAATTAGGTTAGTGGCATTTCGAGAGAGGGGGCCTGCGGTGAAATCCAGTGCATTGGCAAACAAATGTAAGCATTTGTTTTGATGTGCATATAGGACAAGTGTTCAAGCCATTAGAATATTCAATCAACGTTTTTATAACTTAACAAACCCTCAGGCAGTTATTTCAAAGTTTTTCATTCACTTGAATGCAAAATGAAGTCCTTATTCCAAAATCTGATTGTTAGTCTCATGGTGGTGTGCACATTTGGTTTAACAGTGTTGTTTTTTATTAACACGATTAATTTTGTCACCACAGATGTGATCGATGACAACATCAGCTCTATCTCATCTGCTCCCAAAGAGGCAAAAAAAGAAACCATTCAATGCTGGTGTGAATTGCAATTAAAAAGTGGATCCACCCCCCTCGACTTGAGAGAGGCAGAGTAAAATTAAATCCTGTAACTCAGGGGTTCTTTTTCCACCGCAGAAACCCAAATTAGAAATTTAGTCTCTCATCCTAGGATACAGACTCATTAATATTTATTGGTACTTTTACTTAGCGGGACGACACTAAAAGTAGAGCTGTGACCCACTTTGAGGTCTGATCCATAGTGTAAGAATACATATTATGCTCCATTTCCAATGCAACAAAATATCTAGGTATTACAGCTGAGAAATAAACTGGAAAAAAATCTCAATGAAATTAAAGCCTTTTTAAGTGGACACAAGGAGCAGAATACAAAAGTGAGAGGAAACAGAGATGCAGGGAGGAAAAGGTGGCTATACAGAAAGAGTAGATGTGCTTTCATACTTGCCAGAGGGAGTTGTCTCCCCTGTCCCTCTCCATATGTTACTAAGGTGATGTTCCATGACATCCATCCTGACTCAGACACCTGCCAGCCGGGGCTGCTCACACTCTTCCCCCTGTACGTCCATCTGGACTGATATTGGCAACTGGAAACAGGACAGAAAGAAAAGGTGGAGTCTATGCTGTCTATGCTGGTTTTCTTTTTTGAAACTGTAACAGTTAGTGAATTTTCATGAAGCTAGAAAGAGTTCAATTATCGTTTAATCTGAAACTGAGCTGAAATCATGCTGAATCAAACATCTACAAACTGGACTACACACTTTGACAATGTGTTTAAGTCGGATCTAATTCTGCATGTTAATACCCTCCTCATATCAAGTTAGATTGGCATGTTCTCTTAATCTGTTCATGTTTCTGGACAAAACTCTGCTTTTTGTTGTTTTGTCATTTTTACCATTCATTACCCAAAAATTCTCCCCAGAAGCAACCAGCATTGTTTCAGTAAAACATACACGTACCAGCCCCTTTGTAAAGCATTTTCTTTCAAAAACTCATTAACAAAAGAGCTGATCAGCCAATCACAGGGCAGCAACTCAGTGCATTGAAACATGCAGACATAGACAAGGTGACTAATCAGTTTATCCCCGTGTCATGGTGGACGATTTTGCTAATGTTGTAGAAAAATCTCATTCAAGATAGTGCTTACAAGCAAAGAATAATAATGGACCATATGACCTTGACCTCTGACCCATACCATTCAAACTGTAAACTCTCAAGTCTTCGAGTAAATTGGGCATTTGAAGACATCTTTAAGCGAATACCTTGATGCTCTCGAGGGATATCACATCTGCAAGAAAAGAGAATAAGAGGTTCCATGACTTTGACTTTTGACCTATGACTTTTAGATCTCATCACCTTATTTATGTGTCATGGTGGTCACTGTGTATAGCTCATTCTTGTGATATTGCATTGTCAAAAAGGCCTTTGGAGGAATATTAAAACATAGGACTCCGTGTCTTTGACCTCTAAAATCTTAACTGTTCATTCTTGAATAAGAACAAATACCTGAGCAAAGTTTGACAGAATTCACTTTCATAGATACTATGTTCAAGGTTGTCTACAAGTCTTCATGACCTTGACCTTTGACCTATGACAGGGGTTCCAAAAAGTTAAGGAAATTTACCCCCTAGAACCTGAGGCTTGTGCTTGACTAATGAACACAGACAAACTGATACAGCTTTGAAAAGCAGAAGGAGTTGCCCTCTTTGGTTTCACCATCCTCACTGTTTCAGGTTTGATTTACAAAAAATATCTTGCTAATCAGCGTTTCACACAAACACTTCAAGAAATGTTGGCAGTTTTGTGCAGTGTGCTCTTGTTTTGAGTCTTAGGCTGGAGATGAGCAGCCAGTGTCCATTCCCTGCTGCACAAAGGGACCCATCCATTTGGTCCCCTGAGATCTAACAGGCAACCCAAAGATCTTTTACAATGACTGACCTTTTCCTTTACAAAGCCACTGATGGCTGTAATATAGGCTTGTTTTTGTTGTTAAGCATCTTTAAGAATTTAGCATATCTTAACCTACTTCAGATTAGTTTACTGACACTAATAGACCTGGAATGGAAATATTAAAGAGCCCTAGTCATCCTTACATTTTTCCTTATGCGGCCCTCTGTCAAAAAAGTTTGGACAACCCTGACCTATTACCTTCAAAATCTGAGTACTTCTGATAGTGTTATTGATGACTGATCAGGGGGCAACTTCCAGAGCTGAAAATGGAGGCCCATGGGGAAGTGCCAAAACCTGTAGTGCCCGAAGTGTCAACTTAAGGTTGGCTGCCAAAACCTGACATCAAAATTATTGTGTTCAGAGAAAAGGTGTTTTTTACGGCTTACATACACATCTTTACAGGATGGTTCAAAAGCCAGTTTCAGTCTAAATATATAATACAACTACATGCTCTCACTGTAAGGGGATGATTTTTTTTAATATCAAGCCTGTTTTTTTTTTTTTTTATTGAGGATATATTGAGGATTTCCTCCTTTAGAATCGTAGAGTTGCTATTGGTCAGATGGCCTTGAGTCCTCCCTTAACACAGCCTCTCTATCTGTGAGTAGGTTGAGCTAAAGTTTGGTAGAGATGATATGTGCAGTATGGCAGCAGCCATAAGGCATCCACAATGTTCTGAAGGCTCTTAGAATAATCAAACAGCTGACATTTTGTGGCTTCATCCAATTCTTATACCACATCTAACCATCCACCAGTCAGTGTGAGTCATGGATGCTTTTTTATTGTCTCTGACCCCTGAATTGTCTTCCTACCCATCAGGTGCTTATATAAGGCCAGAGGTCTCTCATGTTCCACAGGTATCCTCCAGTAACACATATCATGAGTCATTTATATGAAAAATAAAGCTCATAATGCAGCTGTAGGCATGCAGCAAATTTATTTTAGGTCATACTTTTTCAGGTTATTGTAGCTGTGACAGAGACAGGAAGCAAGACTTTTAAGTCTTCACATTTGAGCTGCTGTGACAGATGTGGTCAATTAAAAAACAAAACTGCAAACTCTGTGATAGATTCAAATGAATTATTTACAGGATATCTCTAGATAGCCCAGTGCCGGTACGGGGGCCAGTAACTGGGAACCCCAGCATAGAGTATGAAAAATACACACAGTATATTTCTGTAAATTTGTCCCAATTTTGAGCATTTGAAAAAAAAAAAACAGTTCATTGCTAGCTATCTTGTCAGCAAGGTCAACAGGAGGATGGTCCCTAACAAGCTGAGAGGTGGTATATCACCACCTACTATGACAAAGAAACACATGCCATCTATCAGTCTCCACTTCCGTGGAATTGTGTATATCCGAGGACAATGTCAGTAGTCCAGTTAAATTGCGTAAAGCTCAATTTAACTTTGCATGTAAACTGATTGTTAAAGCCCCCACACTGGGTTGTATGAGGTTATCAAGCATGCAAGGTGCTCCCTTTAAGAAAGGTTTAATGGCGTTTTCATTCATCCCAGTTGGAATAGAGTGCTGGGCTGTTCTCTAAGCAGCTCCCTGTCTGTTAAAGATAGATCAGCAGGCGAGACAAACTGAGAAATAACCCAGGAAACAGAGCAAGAAAGAGAAAAGCCGTTTTGTCCCCGTCGCACTATTAATTTGAGGAGAACTAGGAAATGCCAGCAGGATTAAATGTGTTACTCCCACGCCAACGCCCCACCACCACCACCACCACTTTACCCCTCAAACTCACTGCCTTTTATTCCTTTTCTCTTTCCGAGTTCAAATTAAAGGATGGGGGGGGGGGGCAAAGAGGAGGCTTTGGGGGAAAAAAAAGGAAAGGTGTTAATTGCTTGCCAATCGATAATTCTATAATTACTTTGTGACAAATGGCTGGCTGGAGGTGCTAGGGTAGGTTCAGAGGGAGGGTGGGGGGAAAGAGGATGAGGGAGGAGGGTTTGGTCAGTGGGTGGGGATGTTAAAAGGGATTGGCCATGATCAGGAACGGAAATATTTGCTTTTGTGCCTACAAGCCTGGCTGCCCCAGGGATTTGTGACAGGGAATTTATGTCAGGTTTAAACGTGGGAGGAGAAGCCGAGCCTCCCCCTGGGGAGATGGGGGGGTAATCAGTGCTGGAGGGGGGAGAGCAAGCATGGCACACATGCAAAAAATAAGCATCATATCACACCAAGTGGGGTATCACATCATGTGAGTTTTCAGATGCCTTCAAGGTGTACTGAAGAACCTCGAACCTTCATTACCGCATACTTAAAATATTCATGATGGGGCACCAATTCCACCAGATTTCTAAAACTTAATTCAGTACACAATAAAAGTGGGACAGAATATTGATTTTGTGATATATTGTCATCCCTGGTTGTGTCTTTTTCAGTTCTGTGTGTATGATGCTAAATTAAACAAATAATCCAACAATTAACCTCCTCAGAGCTGTTAAATATTCTGTATATTATCAGATATCATGACAAATCATTGTATTACAATTTTGAAAAATATTAATTATCATATTATTGCAGTATTACAATATTGGTGTATTGTCATAATATCATTCTTGCAGACCACCTATTGCATACCATATCTTATTGGGAGCAACCCTGAGATTTCCAGCCGTCATATAAAGTCAGAAAATGTCATAAACTCTGCCAAGGAGGTAAAGCTTTAGCCAGCAATTGTCTGCTTGATTTTCAAAATTTGATCCCAATTTGTCATTGGAATAAAAAAAAGAAAAAACATTGTTGATATGGATAGCTAATGTAAGAGGAAAAGTAAAATTGTTGATTATTTTAACATGTTTTTAAAGAGTCTGAGTCATCTTCACACCCACCACAGATTTTTTTGTCTTTATTCTTTCACTGAGGTCAAGTTTAAGACAAAAACATATTTTTCCAAAAATAAACAAGAGCTATTTAAACACTGAGTTATATTTGATTGTTTCAGATTAGAAAGATACCAGTAACATCAACTACTGTCTAACCTATAAAGTTATCACAGATGGTGATGCTTGACAAATCACTTCCTGTGACGGGCGGAGTTAGACAAAGAGTCAATTTTTCAGGCCAGGCTTCATATTCATGGTTTTGACTATTTTCCAGCAGACAGTCCCATCATCTAACTTTAGTGCACCAGGGCAAAAACATATTGATCGTTATTTATGTGTATATTTATGCATTTTTGTGTTCAAGACCATGTTAAGCCAAAAAAGACACTAAAAAATAATATTTCTTTTTGACAATGAACAGAACTGAACCTAATGAAAGTATGTCAGGCAGTGCATTTAGAAAATGAAGTTGAAATGCATAAAAAATGACAGTATATCATCTACACTACCCAGCAAATGAAGGTTTAGACATATGAAATTAAACATTTGTTCATGTTTTAGACAGAAGTGATGATGGGGATGATATTTTATGCAGTGAAAGTCATAGAAGATCTCGGTATATAAAAATGTTTGCACTTTCTGTTCTGTTATTTCATGTGCTATGTTTAACTTTTTTTAACAGACATGAGGGTTGGGTTTCTTGAAACTTAAGATCAACTGCGACTTGTTAACTTGAGATGAAAAAGCCTTATTCAGCTCAACTGCCTGTAACCAACTGAAGCACATTATTAACAATGTCAAACAATTTTATCTTTTTATGTGTCTTATTTCATAGAAGGGAATACATCCAACAACCATCTCCTTGTCATACAAGTGCATTTTGTGTTGTAAAACTTTGTTTACCTCAAGGACGCTACTTTGATTCTTCTCATGTCCAGAGAAAAATCCTGTTGTTCACTGAGATTAGATATTCAGAGGGATGGAGGAACTCTTAAAGACATGGCTCACTTTTGTTTTTTTTTAAAAAGCTGAACACCCCTGAACTTCTTATCAGAAGAATCTCCTCTGTACAAAGTAGTTTTTATTTCTGCAAACTTCTGCTGATAAATCTCTTTCCTCAGCAGTACAGGACACAATCGCCACACAGAGTATGAAAGCGTATCAGAGCTCGGCTGGCAGATTATCATTTTTGCACCATTAAATTGTCAGAGCGATTCAGGAGAAGAGACGCGCTGTAAAAAGGAGACCTGCAGCGAGCCGTTTGAATCTCGGTCAAAGACTTTGACTCTACTCCTGCCTGTCACACTTCACTATCCTCCAATCACACTTTCATTATGCCAGCAGAGCATGAAGCCATGGGAGTCTCTCTTCTCGCCGTAGGGGGAGCTTTAGGCAGACAGCAGGTGGGCTATCTGGAGACCCTGCACAGGTCAGGGCGCCGTGACACCTGCGCCCCCTAGCTGCTGGGTTGGGGAGGGTCAAGGGGGCCAACGGGAGATTGATGGCCCACCTTCACTCGTGTCAAATCACCTGTCAGCACGCCCCTGGCACTGAATCCATTTCGTTCAGAGCCACCATTAACCTTGGACCAGTTGGATTCATTCTCCCTCTCTGTGGACCGAGACCCCTGCAACCTTTGCCTACTTCAGCTGCCAGACTAGTTACTGGCCTCAACTTTTATCATGATCTCTATGGACGACTTTTAGAGTGTAAACAAGGAAGTAGAAGATGCTTAGTCACAACAGGCAAGCATGTGATAAATAGAAAAGAATTATATTACAAAAGCTTTGTAGAAGTTATTTTTATGCCCCAAACTATCAAACTGTAAAGCTGACAGAGCTATTCTAAAATCAAATTACTTGCTATTTTTTGTTATTCTATAACTATAAGTCCTATAGCCAGAAAGTTTAACAGTAATATTATATTATTTACAAGGCTGTTTTTTTGTGTGTGTTTGTTTAGTTTCTTTTGTCATGTATGACTTTGTCCAATGCCACTCGTGGATGTTACTGAGACCTGGTTGATTAGGTTCTTGACCACATGTTGGCTGGTATTTTTCAAAATAGAGGTTTCACATGAGTTCACCAATCAGGCATAACATTGTGGCCACAGACAAGTGGTCATATATATAGTGCCTAAGAAAGTTATTAGACTAGCACTACCACAGATTTTAAAGTTTATGCCACAGCTGCCCTAAATTTATAGCACTGGTAATTACTAAAATCATTGTTCATGTTTCTGCTATAGTTAATACGTCAGTTTGTGGAAGCTTTTTGTCTAAAATGATCATTTTAATGCTAAAATATAATTATTAATGTTAGCCATGAATTTTAAAATGTACTGTTTTAAAAAAAAGAAGTAATAGAGCTCACTATTAATTCTTGAAATAGGTAGCAATATTTATTTACTTACTAAAAAAATAGTTTTAGTGATGGAATGTTATGCATGATAAATTTCTGACTTCTCAGAGAAGCCCAGTGAGCCGGCTCAACTTTGGGCATTTAAATGTGAATTTAATTTGAAGTTCATCATTTCTGTTCAAAATGTACGTCCAGTAACAATAGCATTTTCAGTTTTAACTCATTGGACTGCTTACCACGTCTATTTTGAGCAGGTGTGAAAGAGGACTGTCCCTCAACAGCAGCCAGGACTGACAGTTTCTTTAACATGAAGAGAGTCAAAGGTGATGCGTTTAGGTTTTATTTTATGCACAATTAAGATCTGTTTGTTGTCCTTAAAATCAGTTGTTTAATGTTCAGTAGCCTGCCTCTAACATTTTAGCCTCAACTCTTGAACAAACACCAACAGACTGTGTCAGAGTTTTCAGAAGTTATTTTTTTTTAGCCTGTCATGGTCTCATTTTGGTCACTTATGGTTCCCCAACCAACCAATCAAATCAGTCTTTGGCCAAAACTTTTTTGGCAAAATTTTCCATGACAAGATTAACTGTGGAGTTGGATATGGCTGAAATATGTGTAATTACAATTCTCAGACCAGAAATGAGTCACTCCTGGTTATATTCAAGTTTGAGCTGTTTCAGTCTTTTTTTTTTTTTTTTTTGTTGCTATTGATGTTTTTATTGTATTGTTTTTTTTCCACTCAATCAAATTGTACCCACTGTTTGCATTTTTATTTTAATGCTTATCTTATTGTTCCTGTGAAATGCTCAATGGCTCTCTGTTTGTGTGAGAGCTACTTTTTAAATAGAGTTGAGTTTAGCTGAGTGCCATCTTTTCAGTCTTTATTAAATGAAAAAGCAGACTGGATTTGTCATCGAGCAAACTGCCTCAAGGCTGCTCATAACCCCGACTCTGCCGCTCTGCACACTTTTGCATGAATGTCATTGTTACTCCCTGTTGTGCAGCAAGATACCTTGCAGAATCTGATATTATATGTATGATCCATCTCTATATATGAAG
Organism: Cetoscarus ocellatus; assembly: GCA_037902135.1. Taxonomy (NCBI): domain Eukaryota; kingdom Metazoa; phylum Chordata; class Actinopteri; order Labriformes; family Labridae; genus Cetoscarus; species Cetoscarus ocellatus. The sequence goes on along the minus strand of JBAMNC010000571.1, from coordinate 201,836 downwards.
CATGGTTATGAGCAGATGTTTGATCATTTCACAGGCCTATAAAAAGGCGATTGGGCTGCCAGTGGCCGCTGTAATATTGATTGATGGTGGGCAGGTGGGGGCCACAGTGCTGCCCTCAGACAGACTCTGTTTATTTATACAGTCTGCCGTCTGCCCACCTTACCCACCGCAGGGGCTGCATTCACTGAATTTACAGTCGTCGGGAGAGGGGGAATATGCTAATGATGCCGTGTGGCCCTGAGGAGAAACAAAAACATTTCCAATCCAAAGTTTGCACACATGTAGCAGACATATCGGCCTGGATCTCATGCACGTGCACCACCAATATGCTAGGTACAGTGTCTCAGCCCTCCACAGCAGTGATCCATTATGTACTGGTGCATCCCCTGAGGCAGACATAAATTGGATCCAATAATGAGAGGCAGTAATGATTGTCTGTGCATATTTGTTCTTGATTTTCAATTATATATCGCTGATATTATTGTTTTGGATGATGTTTGTTGTGTTTTTAAATTGAACCTCTCTATGAAAAAAAATGACTTTATTGAACATGCAGAGGAAGTCTTGTTTCCAGGAGAGATTTTTTAATAGTCAAATAGAATTGGGAGATGTGGAGCAAAAATCATTTTATAATACTTCCTGGCTGAACGCAATATACAGTACAGAGTTGGATTTTTTTCTGTAAAGGAATTAGAAATGGCTCACCCAAGACCAGAAATGTAAACTTTTATCCCAATTCTAGTAAACAATATTTTAAAACACAGGTATGGTAGAAGTCCTTCACACCCTATTTTAAGCAAATTACTGTTTTTAATGCTCAAATATTTATTTTTAACCCAAATAGAGAGGGAATTGACCCTTTGTTGGCTTTTTGATTGGTTAACTAATCAACCAATCAGAATCAGAGAATCCCTGATCAATGCATCAAAGCAACAGGTGTCAGTTTACACACTGAAACACCCGCTGTGTGGGCAGAGTGTAAATAATGCAGTTATATTTTTAATTATTCTGAAATATTCAGAAATATTTGTATTTTCCTTTATACACCCTGCTGTAGTTTTTTCCTTATTCTTTCACTTTGGCCACATTTAAAAAGAATCAAATGAATTAAATATGAATAAAAGCTAATTTAATTTTCAATTGTTTCAAATGGGAGCGAGGCAAGCAGCAATGTATTTTGTCTAACTTAGTAACAGTGTCTAAGGAGGGTGGGGCAGAGAATTCCATCCTGGAAGGGGCGGAGCTTGATAAAGGGTCAGTTCATGTTTAAACTGGATATACGTATTTCCAACATTTTGAAAAATGGATTAAGCTCCTCTTGCGAGTCCCCTCAACTTTTTGTCACTCTGCAAGATTTCGCCAGAAATGTTTCCACCATGCAAAAGTGTTCCTTTAACCTTCTTGTTGGATTCATTTCAGGGCTAAATTTTGGACCATGATTTGCCCCCCTTGGCTGTTATCCAATCCAAAGTGAATAAAATCTATTGTTGTCCAAATAATCCGCAATGTGTATTGTCAGTGTATGTATTTTATTATTCCCAACTGGTCTTACCATTGTAAAGTCCATCCATCAGGTATGTCACATAGAGAGACAGGAAATCATGCACACTGACGCTCATACTAAAAAGGCAATTAAGGCTACATTCACCCAGTGGCCCAAATCTGACTTTTTTGCCCATAAGTGAACCAAATCTGATGATTTTATGACAGTCTTAACATCACAGATCAATTTTTTCCAGGCCACTGTCATATGGGGTCCCAAATCAGATACGTATCTGATGTTTTTCAGAGCGAATTCACTCTGAACGGTCATGTTGCATTTCATCCAACTTTTGCGTTACTGAAGTCACAAATCAGCATCAGAGGAACTTGGATGCAGCAAGATCCAATGTAAACAACTGATGAAACAATTATGGATAAACTCTGTCAGTGAAGCCCCCCACGTCTAATCCAACCACTCCTGACTCAGACTCTGAATCCATGCATACTTCTGTACAAATTCAGAAGCCACTGCTCCTGAGGGCCATCGTCAGTCCTCTTCATCTCCTTGTCACTTTGTCATAGATTGCATAACAGATTCAAAACTGATACACATGCTAACATGTGTAACATCCATATTCATTTCCATAAACAAAGTGTGCTGCGTGTGACATCACGTCTTCTTCTGTGCATCCGAGTAACTTCAGGGCCATAGATGGTTCATGCTGAAATCTGATGGCAGTCACATTTGAATTAGAATGTGAACAACCATGCAAATAAATAGAATTTCAACAAAAAAATTGAACTGAACATGAAGACCTGCAGTGTGAATGTAGCCTTAAACCCCAGTAACACGTTCACATTTCTTATGGCAATTGTGCACGACTGTACACGATTGGCAAGGCTGGTTTGATCGGTATGATGCAGGAAGAAATGACTATCTCTCCCCCGTACATACGTCAGTAATGCTTCTATGGCGCTTCTACAGCACTTCGGGATCAATTGTCCCGCTTCAATTAGGTCATAACAACGATACAACGAGAATTCCCTGAATTTCAATCCCGCTGACACGACGTCGGCCCCATTGGAGCCCAGTTTGGTCACGCAAGCCCTGATTGAGCCCCGTCGCTTGCATTTTTGTTGCATTCACTTCCCGTACGACAAGATATGTAAGAACAAAGTTCAGAAAGGATCATATGACACATTCCGAGGGTCCATAAATACAAGTCATGAACACAGGCATTATCATTACAGTCGGGGCACAATCGGATACGTCCTTGTCAATCGTCCTCAGAAAGCTTTCTGGATTGCGCCACGGTCATCCCAATTGAGCCCTGTACATGCCACGCTAATACCGTTCGCCTTAGGACTGCATTAGGCTTCCACCCCGTTATACTGAGAGCAGCGATTCTCCACGACAGTTCTGAACAGTTCAAAACAATCGGGACCCTTCCCCATTCCCCGGCATTTGTCCATGACTATACAACGCTGATCCAGATCAAGTAGTGCATGCACCACAACCAAAGCACGTTTCATCAGGATTATGACAATCGTGCACAATCGCCATGAGAAACGGGAATGTGTGACTGGGGCATCAGAGTCGCTTGTTAACCTAACGAACATCGGTTTTGGTCTGTTGGAGGAAACTGGAGTGCCTGGAGAAAACCCACGCAGGCATGGGGAGAACATTCCATGAGATTGGTGAAGTCAAAGACAGACCACAAAGTGGGCGTCCTAGGAAGGCAACACCCCAAGAAGATTGGTTCCATACTGTTGCCTTCCTAAGGAATCATAGTCTTTCATTTTTTGATAAAGTTTAATAATTCACTTTTTGTAGAGCCCAATGGTCAGGTCAAGGAGAAAAGTATTGTCAAGTTTGCTTGTTATAAGAGGTTTTGTATGTGTTTTGCTGTTAGACTGCTTTCAAATATTACTAGTTGTGTGTTGCATTTTCTTGTGCTTACTTCCGAAGATTAGTTGATTAGCTGGGCTTTCTTTACCCCGTGAATGAATCCCCTCTTGTTTTCCACCCAACTCTCTCCAGTGACGCAAAACAGGATAGTCTGGCCATAAAATTGTGGTCAAGGAGTCTGTCAGAATTGGAGGTTATAGTAAAGCAAAATTCTACTGAATTACTGGGGGGGTTGTAAGTTTGTCAGCAGTCTGTAAAAGTTTAATCTGGGAGATTTTTTCTATCAAATAGCCTCAAACATGCAAAAGTTAATGTGTTCACGATGATACCGTGGACTCTATCTTACATAAGGAGGCCTTTTAAGGAATTTTATTTATCTATTCTTTTTTTAAGTCATTTGATGTGCCAAGGTTTTTCTTCCTTGTTTGTGTAGCATACCTGATTGATTGTTTCTCCTGCAAAATCTGGCAACACAACAGCTTAATGTTAAACAGGATTCTTTATAATTCCAGTGGATCAGATATCACTATTACTTCTCCCTAATCAGATACTTAAGACACACTTAAACAGACCCAAAGCAGAAATAAGGATAAGTGTATGTTCTATAGCACTATCACACACAGACAGAGTAAATGAGAGCAGGGAGACTGTCCTCTCCACACCATTAAGGATGCTGAATAGTGAAGTCCTCGGTCCATTCCAATTTCTGGAAGCTTTGAAGGAGTCGCCGGTTGGATGTGCCCTGCCTCACACAGCATGTCGTCTGTTCCACTGAGCACACAGTCGCTAAGGGATCAGCCCGTGTCCCTGACAGGAATGTGTGCCACTGAGCGTTGGCCTGTCCGCTGAACGGAGCTGCAAGCCTCAGATCAGTGGCGTTGGCTGGCCTACGGCTTGTTCTTTATGGCTGTGTCGCCGAGTGACTGGCTATCCGCTGTGCACACGGCAGCCCTCCAGATGGATGCTGGGACAGCGGAGGCCACGGGGCTGAAAATCCCATCAAGCAGCAGTTCCAGGCCCTTGCACTGAGAAGATGAAGCGCACCGGCACGCCAGGGGACATGGGCCAAATCCTCCTGCACCTCCATCACAACCCCCAACCCCAATCCCTTCATGCCCCTCTTTCCTTCCTGCATTCATCCCTCTCTTCCCCTTTGTTTTTCTCTCTTTTACAGGAAGAGACTGCAAGCCCAACCAGCCAGAATATGGAGTGTGGCCCTCAGGGCCCGTGGCCCTTGCTTGTTAAATAAAGGAGCTGACTGGTTGATTGATAGACCCTCAGCAGTCCCCACACCTCACGTGTTCCCTGGTTCGCTGCCTTATATACGAATCCTTTGTTGGCTGGCCCTGCGTTAGCGTTTGTTAAACGCACTCTGTGATGGATGGCACCAATTTTCCTCCAAAACCCAGATGAGCCACCTAAGCACCTTCCCCCCTCCCCTGGTTTGTCCCCAGGTAAACCCCCAGAGCAGGAGGGGACAGGAGTGTTCTAAAACAGTATCAATCAAACAACCTTGTGCATGGCTGCAACAGCAACGCAATGTTTCAATTATGCATCTGCTGCTCAGCGCCTGACATTTTGTTCAACCTCTTAACCTCACAAACGCACAGAGGAAGCTTCCACTATGTTTTTCTGAACAGCTCCTTAATTTCAGGATGAGCTGGAGCTGCATAGCTGTTGTGTTTTTCCCTAGCTGCTATTTCATATGCTACTCTGTGTGCATGGGCTCAAGATTTGAGAGTTTTAAAGCTCCTGTGGAAGGACTTAAGCTGCTTATGAGACAACTGAAATTTATACTGATGGCCTTATGTGACCTGCAAAAGCAAATAAAGCCACAGATCACTAAACTAATTATTCCTATAAAGCTATTTTTGATGCCAGAAAACACTTCCATGGAGTCGGTGTCAGAATAGGCAGCTGCCAGCACGTTGTAGAACCAGAATGATGACACATTCGAGGGGTGGGAAGATTTCAAGAAAACCAAACCCATGTAGAAGTGCAGTAAAAGTTTACTCAAGTACAAGAAAAAATAAACCATCTGGTATCTACAAAAAAAAAACATCATGAAAAACAGAATATGACTGAACGATTATCCAGTCACCTGCCAGATACCCTTTTGAAAGGGTCTGCCCATTTCCAAACACTTTCTCTGGACTCTTTCCCATATGGACAAGTGAATACATTGAACTGTCTAGCTGGTGTGTCAGGTTAGTCGCCACTTTGACCAGCATTGGATAACCATGACCTTGATGACTAAGAACAGTGCACACTGGTTGAAGAACACATAGCCATTTGCTGCATCATAAATTAATGCCGAACACAAAGACTTCCTGGAGAAAAATTAAAGCCCACTGAAATTTTTCACCAAATCATACATTCAACCCAAACATAGTTTTTGTGGCTCACGGTTACATAAAGCTGCGTTCACACCGAACGCGACTTTGCAACCATAATCGCGTCGCCCACTGATGTCGCGTCGCGTGTCCATAAATACCTCATTTTGGTCAACGTCGTCCGCTCGAGTTTCACCGTGATCATATCATATATCATATAATAGGATGTATAAGCTGACATTATTCCAACTGTATCCTTTTCACTCACCTACCAACAACAAAACACTGCAGCTGCTGGCCCTGCAGCAGCATCGTCTGTGAGCTCTCCGCGGTCCCGTCTAGGCGGAACTAATGTACTCACTAACTAATGTTCCCCACACGGACATACATTGTCACTCTGTGAACCCAATTAAAACTGTCCGTCACAGGTACCATCACACACCCACACAATGCTGATTGGCTGTTGCCGCACAGCTACACACAACTTTTTTTTTTTTCAACTTTGGCGATGGAGCAACGAGCAACCAGGTCGCCTTGATTATGGCCGTCGCGTTGCAGGAGGGTTAGCCCCGCTCCATTGCGGCTGTACATTGACTTTACATGGAGAGTGGTCGCAGAGGTCGCAAGGTTGCTTTCGTTGTGAACGCAGCTTAAGACTCACACAACTGCGCAAAATAACATAATAACTGTTCCCGCCAATCTTACAGCATCTTACGGCTGGTTAATAGAGCCCCTTCAGCCACTTCACTGACTTAATTCACCCCAACTTCAAAAATACGAAAATATCCCTTTCATGTAGAATGATAAACATAGGTCTTCAGAATTTGAGACACTGAAAAAAATCAAAGTTTTTTTTTCTACACTAAACATAGTTATTAAACTGCTCATTATACTTTGTGGACATTATGTGCTATAACATTGGTTTTGTGAAAACACTACTTAATAAAGAAAAATTCAATCAATTAACCTTTTCATTTTATCTTTTCTTCTCAGCACCAAAAAAGTGTTTGGATTGTGGTGAATTACTATACCTCATTCCTTATGTATTAATTATAAAACTACACAAAAAGCTTTTAAGTTACAGTAACTAAAGTAAATGTTCTTACTCCCCCACCTGACATTGTCAACAACAAACAACACCAACAACGCTACTGGAAGATAGGAAAGGATTTTTATTGTTGCAGTTTTCACAGATATGCAAAACAAGATGAACAAACATATAACAGGTGCTGCTTCCTCCACAGGTAGCACTAACATTAACACAAAGCTGAAGCTGAAAGTTCTTGACTGCAGTACAACCAGGGTTAGAGTCAAATTTAAGATCTACAAAAGTGACAGCAGTTAAAAACATGTATACTCACTATTTACTTGTTTGCCAGGAGTTTTGTCATTGTGAATTTAAAACCATTATTTTTGCTTCAAAATACCAGCATTTCTAAAAAAAAAAAAATTCATAAATTACAGTTTCTCCGGGCTAAAAGGTGATCATGAAATAGTTTGTTTTGTTGTGTAAAAAGCAAACATTTTTCGTTTTGGGGTGAAATAGGGAACAAAAAACAACAATTTTTTTCAGTTTAAAGTTGCTATCATTTCAGAAGCTTTTGGCTTTTCAAAAAGTCACTCATTCATCAAAAACATTATTGTTTATAGTTGATAGTTTCAGGATCGTCCTACAAAATCACAGGGTAGAAAACAAACCTGTCACACCTAAATCTTGTCCCATCACAAATATTCCTACCAGCCAACAGCACCTGTCTGTGTCCCAGTAATGCCAGAGGCGTGCTCTGAAAGCCATAAAGGCTGCAGAGGAGTGTAAGTCTGATGCAGTGCAGCGAGCCGACAGGTGAAAAAGATAAACAGATGCGAGAGCGGTCTCTGGGGTGTTGGGTTCATTTGTTACCTAGCGAGGACAGACATATTCCTGTCAGACAAGCCCAGGCAGCAGCAGATGCGAGGTCATTCTAGTTACGGAGTGAAAATCTTGGGTTAAGGACAAAGATTCTCACTTCACACGCACAAGGTGGCCATGGGTTTTTATTTCCCCTGTGGTTTTTCTACAATAAACGCTCAGCCCACATTAAACCCTATGGAGCATGGGAGCATTTTTTTTTCTAATAGAGCTGAAGCGTATTCATCATCATTTGTCTACAGTTTGTGTTGGTGAATATTTGTGATCTAACAATATTTAAAGTGATGGATTCAGTAGCTTTAATGTCAATTAGTGAGGTACCGAGTTAATGCTTATTAATGTATAGGTTTTAAAGTTGTTTGCAGTTTTTCTGTCAAAACAAAATTAGTTGGATAATGTATCATGAAATCTTGAGCACTGTTAAGAAACATGAACATACACTGTAGTACATCACAGAGCTGACCAATTTAATCCCTTTCTCATTTTGAATTGATCAACATTTATCAATGGTTCAAATCATAACAAATTCATGCATGTTTAAAGTAGGGATGCACAATATTGGATTTTTGCCAATGTCCGATATGTCAGTATTTCTGAACCCATTATCGCTGATACCTATACCAATATTTTTCATCAAGACCACAAAGTCTTCACAATTGACTTTCTGCTTTCAATTTTTCAGTCTTTTTGTGTACAGCACAGACATAAAAAAAAAAAATGTCCATCTTGAAAAATGAAAATCTTGATTTTTTTTAAATGTACCCATGCAGTGATGATAAGATAAAGGATTATGGTACATAGGTGTATTTTGCTGAAATTACAGCCTTTGAAAGGGATATATATAAGGTCAATATTCATGGCTGATATATCAACTGTAAATATTGACAAAAGTTTCAATACTGGCCAATACCAATATTCAATTTTTTAAGCCAATATCTGCCAACAACAATATCGTACCATATCATACCACCAAAAAATCTCAGTAGGGTGTTGGTTCGGTGGAGTGGTAAGCAACAAGGCACAATCCATGTATATGCTTCTGCCGACCAGGGTTCAAATCCAGCCTGTGGCCAGTTTGGCCTCACCCCTCTTCCTTTACCTATGAAATATATGTCCTAGATATAGAAAAGATTTTTCCACACACTGATAAACAATTTTATGCAGATTTAATTATGAGCCAGCAATGCATTTCACCTGTAGCTTCTTCAGGTTCACTCAGTACAATCACCAAGCATACACAGGTGTGCTAAATACCTGTGGTCACATGACCAATCACAATGTGTCATTAGTGTTACAACTTCAAGACGAAAAAGGATAATATGCTTCTTATGTATTTAAGAGGTACACACCATGTATTTTATAGATACATATTCTACATATCCTTAATCTTATATTATCCTCCCGCTCACAATAAAGTGAGTATGTTGAGTGTGTGCCTGAATCCTCTTTGTTTCTAATACTTGTTTCTGCAGCTAACCAGCACCTGAGTATTTCGCTAAGCTGTGCACAGGGATCTTGTTTTCTGTCATTTACCACAAGTCCATTCACTACAGCTTGAATCTCCCACATCTGTAAACCCCTCTGTTTCAGCCCTGTGCAGAATAAGCTGTTTTTGTGTAAATACTCATCAGTGTGTCTGACCACGTCCTTTTCAAGTGGGTGTGGCTTAAGCTTTCAAGATCTGTGCCCTAATGTTTACTTTGGCTGCACAAACATACTTAAACATGGTCCTTATATTGGAGCCGTCTTTAGGTTGAACCAACACTTGCTCATGGAACATTTCCCACTATTGGACGGTGCCATGTCTCTTAATGACATCATAAGTCAATAATTTTTAAATTATTGACAGAGGAAGGGCATAGACACATATTTTTTTATGAAAACCATCAGAATGTATGTTTTGCATAATATGGAGGAAGAGAGAGTGTTTGCCTCCTATACCCTCCTGTAGTGTACTACAGGAATGAGTCCTAAAATCAATCATTAAGAACCAAGTCTGCCACATTCGGAAGTAATCGAATGACACAGCTATTGTGGCTTGTATCAAGAATGGGCAGGAAGAGGAGTACAGGGACCTGGTGAGGGCCTTCAGTGACTGGAGTCAAGAATTGCCTCCTGCTGAACACCTCCAAGACCAAGGTCATTGACTTTAGGAGATCTACACCCCCACTCCAGTCAGTCACAATCGGGAGGTGGTCATTGAAGGGCTGCAAACATAGAAGTACTTAGGTGTGCACCTTGACAACAAGCTGGACTGGTCTAAGAACACAGATGCCCTGTACCGGAAGGGGTAGAGTCAGCTCTTCTTCCTCAGGAGGCTCAGATCTTTCGATGTATGCAGTGAAATGCTGTATATGTTCCATCAGACTGTGGTTGCTAGTGTTCTGTTCTATGCTGTAGTCTGCTGTGGTGGCAACACGACTGATAGGAACACCAGGATGCTGGACAGGCTGGTGGGGAAGGCTGGCTCTGTGTTTGGCAGAAGTTTGGACTCACTTTGGACTGTGGTGGAGAGACGTGTGCCCGGCATGGTGCAGGCCATCTTTGACAATGGTAACCACCCCTCCACAACATCTTAGAGGGACAGAGAAGCAGCAACACTGGAAGACTCATCTCACTGTGCTGCAGGACTAAGAAGTTTCAGAAGATCTTTTGTTTCAGCCATCAGACTGTAAGACCCTGATCAAAGGCAGTGGCTCATGAAAGTGCCTCGCCATCTTTGTACTGTTTATTACCCCATGGTTAATTGTTCTAACCAAACATACTATTGTTGCTGGATACCTGAATTTACCCAAAGAGAAGTATTCAATCCATCTATCTATCTATCCATCTGTCTATCTATCTATCTGTCTATCTGTCTATCTAAAATGTGGAAATAAGCTAGCATTTTAGCACTTCCAGTTACCTCATCCCAAAGTCTATGGGAATTTTAAAAAGGTTGTTGGATTAGTGTCTGAAATAAGGTCTGTGGTGAACACACGCATATGAAATTTGATTATTTCTATTTTCATAATAAAATGCACCTGACGCTACCCCATTTCTTGATTTTAAAGCATTACTGTGCCTTTATAAGGATGGTTTCTAATCACTTGCTAACAAGGACTGCAAAAATGACGGGGGATCCAAATGAAATAATTTCTAAATTTTTGGGGCAATAACACATACATGATAGCCACAGCCATGGGCACTAATTTGTTTATGTAATCTGATTAAGAGGAAATTCTTGCGATGTTACATTAAGTTTATGCTTTAAAATTGTGACCGTTGAAATTATTCATGGAGATTATCATGATGAACAAAACGTGTAAGTTTCATAAGCTGTTGGTCACCACAGACTGTCTTGTCAGCTATTAACCAAAACATGTTTAAAAAAATACCATGGGCTTTTAGTCGAGGGAACAAGCAAAATGCTAACCTCTGGGTTGGTCTACAAAAGTACATCATCCCTGCACCCTGCACCACTCTTTGAAAGCTCTACCTCCCGTCTTCCAATTCTTGATAGTTTCAACATTAAGGTTTTTATTCTCATAAATTAGAAGCATTGATTATAATTCTGATTAGAAATGCTTTTTTTAAGATTGCAACAACAAAAAAACCCCATAACTTTCTTTCCTGTCAGTCAGCGTTGTTTACGTGGTTATTGTGTCCAAGTATCTTCCGTCTCCCTCTGTGTGTGATATATAAACTTAACTGTGGAGGACAGGCAGCAGACAGGCTCATAGAAGGAGGATATGAGGAGGTACTTGAGACACACTGGCTCCTAACCAGAACAACTGGCGTCTCTCCTCTGCAGATGGACACACAGGTGGGCTCACAGGTGGAGAAAGGAGGAAGGGGGGGAGGGGGTCTGCCAGTTTGTGTCCTGCTTCATTTGTGTGTGTGAATATGAGTGTGAGTTTGGTTTGAGTGTGTGTATGCTCTCAACATCTGGACCACGGTCCACTGTCGTGTCAGATGGAGATTTTGGCAATGAAGCTTCACTGCACCCTTGTGGACATTTGTTGCATTGCACAGCAGAGATATCCAGAGGCATTGGTCTTCCAATGAAGCATCTGTTGATTTTTTTAGTCACACACTTCATAAATGTATTGTTTGACATACTGTCATATCTTTAGCTTTTGTTTTACACTTTGATTTTATTGCATACACTTCTACTGATGTAGGCATACATTATGTCATATATAAACCATGATCATAAGAATTAGAGGCTCCTAATGTTTTGAATGAATTGGCCTGTTATTTTAATTCATCTCCTCCCCACTCCCCTTGCCACATAGAAGTGTCCCTTTAAATCTCTTACATAAATGATTTGTCCAGTCTATGATAAGATGGGTCGAGCCAAACAATATGATTGCAGAAAGCAAACTAGCAAATAATATTGATCCGTGCAACACAGAGACAGCTAATCAATGGATGTATGTCCTCCCCGCACAGGCAGCAAGTCCAAATCAATTCTGAAGAAAGATGAGGCATTGGCAAATAAAGTGTGAGGCAGTTCTGAAGCATATCCCGCTGCTGTGAAATGGAATAAATTCCCCAAACATATGAAAGATCGACTGTGGCTGTAAAGAAGTGGCTCAGTCAGACGGCCTGAACACACAAACAACAATCAGGTTTAATGCTGTGATTCTGATTCTAATACTGTTGCTATTATCTCATACTGCTGTAAGTTTATCTGTTTGATTCTTGCTGCCTTCTCGTACAATCTGGTACCACATGCTCTCTGGCCTCACATCATGAACCAGCAGATGATTTATTGATCTGAACGCAGCCTCCAAATAACCTGCCCGATTGTTTCATCACCTTGTCATTATTGCCCCGTGATGAGTCTGGCACCAAAAGTTGGAAAAGTCCCTCAAGGGTGTCTCTCTTTTAATACTGAATTGATGGGCACATTAGTTTTCTTTTTTTGCAGACTCATATGAGGTTACAGGTTGTTTGTGGCTTGATGGTTACACTGACAGCTCACTGACCTACATGAATACAATCTTCATATGGCTTGACATTTTTGTTTTTATTTTTAAATGTTTGTGTTTCTAAAAAGTAAAAGCTGTTTATTAATTTGTCAATTTCAGAATCAATCTCAGAAGGGTTTACTGTTACACAGTCTTAGCCTGTTCTTTTTGCGAACCCTCAGATTCCATTACAAAGGCACATGGTGTTCAATAAATCCACTTAACCACGAGGCCACATAATGTCATAAAGCCATAAAATCATAGCCTGTTTCAGAACAAATAAAAATATATTAATTTTCAGAAGTTTAACCCTTAAAATGCCAGTTTAAGTATATGATGTTCTGACAGTTTTGAAGGAAAAACAGATTTGTCAGCTGTACAGCAATGATGTGAATCTCCCACTCCACCAGTTCCTGAAGGTGCTCTATTGGATAGAGATCTAGTGACTGTGGAGGCCACTTAAAGGGATAGTTCAGGTTTTTTAAGTGGGGTTGTGTGAGGTTCATGGCATGAGCCTACACATGTGCCACAGTGTCACATCTGAGTTTTTTCTCTATTCAGAAATTTCGGGACAGACACAAATGCTATACATTGCTGTACATGGCGGCAGATTCTCTGCTTAATAAAAGAAATGTGAGGGAAATCAAGCCACAAAAACAACATGGGGTCATCGCATGCTACAAGCAGATTGTTATATCCACTTAATTTCCCACTATCAAGCCACTTTGATTAGGCACTATTTTCAGACAAGACACAGCCTACGTGTCCTTCTGCCAGCAGCGCTGACTAGTTTGCTTCACAAGCAGAAACAGCCGCTACTAAATGGGACAAATAGATGATTTTCACTGCGAATATGACATCCATTTACTTAAGATACTTTTAAATACTTGTATGAAATGGAGTACACAAAGGAGAGACTTCTGTAGACGGAGAGTCAACAGGTCTGAATTGATAATGGTAGAAGCTGCTATGAAAACTGGAGGGTCAGAGAAACACACAGTACCTGTTGATTCAGGTGAATAAATCGTGTCGTCAAACTGGATGAACTAAGAGTATGACTTTGAAAAGTAACCTCAGAATGTTTCAGGATCAAAGACTATCAACTTTAAGACATTCTTCTGTAGTGAGCAGCTCTTATCACACGGAGCCTCATTGCTTAAATGGACATTTTTTATTGTACGGACCAGATTCAATGTTTTAACAACTCCAAGGACAAAACCGAGGAGTCGAATGAAAGTTTATCTTCAAAGTATTCAGCTCAAACTGATTGTTTATTTTGTAAAGACAGAAGCCACTGTTTCAATGACAAGTTTATTTCATACTAGCACGTGGTGTGTTTGTTGTTGTCGAGGTAAACTGAGCTATAAAAACATTATTTGTCGAAATTAATGTGCTTGGTTAGCAGGATAAGCTTTAAACATTGTTACAGTTGGCTTATCATCATTTGAGATGAGGTATTATTTGTGTATTTAGCAAAATTCAATAAAGACCATAATTTGATCCTTATGCTGCTGACAGTTGGCTATGGCGTGTTTCAAAATAGTGCCTAATCAAAGCAGCTTGGTATTTGAAAGTTAAGTGGATATTAACGAACTGTTTGTAGCATGTGCTGACCCCACACTGTTTTTCTGGCTGGTTTTCTCCCACAATTATCTAAATTACGTGAAACCTCTGGCCCCATGTACAGCAATTTATAGCATTAACGTCTGTCTCGAGATTTCTGAACAGGGAGGGAACTGAGCTGTGACATTGTGGCACACATTCAGGCTCATGCCATGTACCTCACACAACCCCACAAAAATGTGAACAACCCTTTAAATTCAAAGGTATTAGAGAAAAAATCCTTGATTAGACCTCTCCTCAGGATTGTATGGGTGTGGTTGAATTTTTGTGACTAACAGCTCCAACATCCTGTGAAATTTTTGTTTGTAGGATTTGTTGACCTGTTTTTATTGCAATTAGTCCTTAAAATTATATCAAAATCTCTCACAACTGTTTAAACTTCTCCCAAGTCTAACCAACGAGAATGACTAAAAACACCTGCATGTGTGACCAGAGCGTTAAAGATCTGGAACGCATTATCATGTTCAAGAAGCTGTTTTTCAACACAAATAGCTCATCAGCAAATCACATGGCAGTGACTTAATGCAGTTGGGCATATGAAAGTGGTCAAGACAACTTGCTGAAGGTGATTTGGGTGTTGTTTCTAACACAACAAATCATTTAACATTGGGGCTGCATTGGGTTGGCATCAGCTGAGTTCAAAGGATAAAAAGGTGAATTCAGTTTGAAATTCCTCATTCCTGTTTAAGCCCCAAGAGTACCCGACTGCAGGGTTAAGGGCGCCACCATATGTCCAATCCATACCGGAAACCTGAAGTTGGTCTTCTTCATGAATTTGATTCACCGCTCCATCCTGGAATTTATAGAGCTGACTGAAAATGAAAGCGCCTGCGTTAAACTACTTCATGATGCTGCATGGTTTATTCACTTTTATGACAGGTGGTCTAATAAATTTGTTAAGCACTGTATAAAGGTGTGTTACATATACACAGTTTTAATTTATGCATTTAGTTCACTGCTAATTACTGATTGAAGTGCACGTTTTTGACAATGAACTTTCTGGGCACCAATGCACATTATTAGCTTATAAAAACATCAGCCCAAAGTTGTCTCAAAGCAAGTGATAATCACTCCTAAAACATTGGGACCACAATTTCTTTTTTGCATTTTTTCCTTTAGAATTGGATTTAGTAGTTTTGGGACAACTTTAGCACAACTTTTGTCATGTTCAAATCTTCATGCAAAATTTGCTGAACTGTCTCCCTATCAATAGAGACCGTTTCTGCTTTCATTCTTAAACTAAGTTATTGATCATTTTTGAATGATTTGTTGAAACTATTGAATGTTTTGACTGTGACTGTGGTCTATGTGTTTTTATCACAGTGCAGTCTTATTATTCACTAGCCATACCTCCACATCCCTCCAAAAATGGCAAAATATATCAGAATAAAACACATCTTCTCAAAGTTTCTGTTATCAAGATTTATTTGTAGCCAGTACATTTCTCTGCATTGTCATAGAAATAAGGTCGTTTTTTTTTGGTCTACATAATTAGCATTAGTCTTGTGTAACTTTCTTTTATTTTTTGCACAATTTAAATAAAGATGTTTGTTCCATGCAAACAATAACAAAAAGAAACTTTCTTACACAGAAAAAGTCCAACAAATGTCCAGTCTGGCTGAAATTAATTTGATCTAACAGCCACATAGCGCACACATTAAATTTCCAGTTGCATCTTTGTCAAACAGCACACTTGGGTTTAAAAGAGCACAAAGCAAAGTAAGATTCAGTCTGACATATTAAACAGCCTCTTCATTTCGTCATAAATGAGGGCTGGTCTAAAAATAGAAATAGCTGTCCCAGATGCTGAGTGAGAGCTGGTATAAATAGCAAGTGTTGGCACAAACAGAAACCCATGAGGTCGACATGCAGGCACGAGTAAAAAAGCTTAGACACGTGTTAGAGTTAAAGGGTTTGTTATTTAGAAATCTTTTGCTTATAGCTGGAAGAAATTATAAATAATATTCCATTACTCTTAGCTTTAATTTTTGAAGTTCCCTTAAAAACTTGTTTTCTGACTCACAAAGACTTCCATGTGACAATCATCAGTTTCATCATTCAGTGCACATTGCAGTTCGTTGCAAAATCAGGATGTAACAACACACTCAACGCACAAAATGTTACAAATATAGAGCATACCATGATAGAAGTAAGTATTTCTTAGTTAGAGGCCAGTCATGGGTGCTGATGGCCTTTCTACTACGTCTCCATTTCCCAGGGTCTCTTGACTGCATCTTATTCTCCATTTTCTTAACTTAACTAGTCTATACACTGCCCTCCTCTCTGATAAAAACATGAAAGACCGAAAACTAATCTTACAAAAATTGAATAAACAGGACATACACTTTGATTCTGACTAAAAAGGCTACCTATAACTAAATTTACTTATTATCGTAAACTAATGTTGAGGTTGTATGCTTCCTTATTTATATTTTCCTTTATAGAGAGTAAACCAAATAATGTCTTTATGAAGAACTTGAATGTATCTTATCTAGTTTAAAAGAAGGGCATTGCTTTATATAGGGTCCACACTGTCATCAATGTATTCATGAATTCATATAAAAAAGCATGAATCAATGCATGAACTCATGAAAAAATTTCCTAACACACACAGTATATTGACATATTCTATGCCTGACTTCATACATTAATTAATGCTTTTACTCATGTGTTTCAGTAATACTGTCTTATGAGTTATTCATTATGTTCATGACTTCTTTCATGAGTGATTTATCCTGCATCAATCATCAACAGAAATGTTTTAATTTAACATAAATTCTCATTTTTAGACCAATCAAACACAAATTATTGGCAGCTCAACTGGATGTTGCTATATTAATCAACATCAGTCCTCTTCAGTTTATAATCATTATAGATGATAATATTAATATTAAAATAATTTCTCTATTCATGGTTGTTATTGATTATACCTCCATAATAAATGCCTTTACAACTATAAAGGCATAAGGACCCTCTCATGTCTTTATGAGATGCCATATCTCAAGGGGCTAAATATATTCAGCAGAGACAAATATGATGGGGACAGATTTGTGGTCTGGGCATTCATAACTCACTATCATAAATTCTTATTTTAGTCTCTTTGTCTCCGTGTATATGTGTATTTTTTATATGTTTATATGAATATGTGTATCTATAAAATGAAGAGCACGGCTTCTGCCTGCTCTTTAAGTGTCTTGAGAAAACACTTAATATAAATTGGTGCTACACAACAACAGACTGTTTGCTCGATTGATTGATTGAGTATCATTAGTGTGTAGTTAAAGGGGATAAGTTTGCAGTCAAAGCGATGAAACACGATGCAATAATCTTGTCAATCTGCTGGGTTTTCAGAGTAGTCCTGAATACTTTAGCATTACTTTTGCATGTTTCGTTTAGCATGCCTATGTATAGATTCTTATGAAAGCAATATCTTAAAATTGTATCCTTGAATTTTCTTCAGACTTTAAACAAATGTCCATCTGCATTTGAGGACATATATAAAGGATGAATCTAAAGAAACCTTTCAGGGATTTCTGTATAACTTTCTCTGACTAAAAGATAATCTGGTTAGATCTTGGAGGTTATTGGTCAAAGGTTGCCAGGTTATAGGATTTCCTCAAATTTGCACAAATGTCCACTTTGACTCAAGGAACTGTTAAGATTTCAAAAGAACAAGGTCAAAGGCCATCCAGCCTCATGATCACCCCTTTCTTGTGAACTTGGTCTCTGTCTATCATGTCAAAATTTGCACAGGTTTGTTTTTACATGACAAATAAAGTAATTATATCATTGAAGTACAAGGTCATAGATCAAGGGCATTAGATCTCAACTGTCTCACATTCATCCCTTCCCTATAAGATTTCAATAAATCCCTCTGCCACAGTAACCACGCTACTTTCATAGTCTAGAAACTGAACACCTCATGATGGCATAAAACCTCCAGGTGGAGGTTAAAGCTCACAATTAATCATGTTAATGGACCATCTAATGAAGTGGAGCAATGATCTTTTCCCAAAACCAATACGAATCATGAATTGTGAACATTTTTAATATCTCAAAACTCATGATGACTGAAACATTTTAGTGTAGTATTGTATAAAGTCAGGCTTTAAACGTGTATTAGTTGGAATGCAGGATATTGTTTTTTTCCAGTTTACTATATACTAATATTTCTAAACTCATCATCGCCAATACTGATATCAATACCGACATTTTGTGTCAAGAGCACAAAATGGTCCTGTTCCTTCTACAGTTACAGTCTGTTTGTGTTAGAAACAGATGTGGAGCAAAACAACATTTTAATGTTTGATAAATGACACTTCTGATTCATAAAAGTGGACATTGCATGATGATGAGGTGAACTATCATGGTATATTGTACATTTTGTATAGCCAATATGCAGGATGTTTATGGCCACATTGTATGATCAAACTGCTAATATCAATAATCAACTTTTAAGGCAATTATCTGCCAGCACCAATACTGGTCTGATAATATTGCGCATCCCTATGTATTACTAATGGTTCATCATGACTACATGTTAATATTGTTTTTTCATGCATCAAGTTATGCATGAATTAATAATAATTTGTGGACCTTATACAAAAAAGCTACTGAAATAGTGTTATGATAGCTATTTTTGTCAAGTGAATTCATAAACTCTAAATTTTAATAATTTTACTAAGATTATTTGGTAAAGTATTGTTTTATCTCTACTACTAAAAACTGGAAAAGTATGTGTTGGTGATTGCTTTTACTATTGCTTTGCCTTAAGATAAGCAAGCCCTTAAAATGATAAACGAATACGCATAGTAAAAAATGAACATTATGTTGCAAAAAAAAAGGTAACACAACAACAAATCACATACACATGACAATAATTATGAAAATATGGCAGGTATCGCTGTAATTACAAAACATTCAAATCAAAAACAAACACAGAATTACAAAATTTAGTGCAACATGCTCATTAAATGCTGCTAAATCTACTGTATCTGATGTCTCTCATACTGCATTCAAAGAAATAAACAAAACCATTATTACTTGGTTTGTGTTTCAGATTTACACTCATCTAAACATTTCTTTCCAAAAGTGACAATAAAGGTATTATAGTTATATCTTAAGTTGCTCTTCACCTGAACAATAAGGACAATAAGCAGACACTTCAAAACACACCCCACTACACCCAGAGAACAGGCTGTTACCTAAGAAAGAGCATCAAATATTTGATGTCTAATAAAAGGCATCCTCTTCTGGGCTTAGAATAGTTACATGACACTCTGTTACACAAATGAGAGAGCGTGCTGTTTGTAATGATTAAACTTCAGGCATTCATCGTGATAAGTGAAGCATTAAACTTGACATCCTGAAAAAGTATCTCCCAGTAGAAGAGGAGTCATTCGTGTCAAAGACTTTAGGGATTTTTCGGTCAAACTGAAAGTTATTTATGAATATAAAATAGGTTTTGTGCAGGGTAACATCTGCTTAATGACAATAATGACAACCCTTTACTGTCCTGCTATGGTTCAGCCGGTTTGGCTGCCACTACAAAGTGCAAAAATCCTTAAAAATACAACTTTATGGCACAAAATGGCTGTTATTGCTTATTTCATTCACAGTTTGCATATTCCCTTTTTAACATGTTATGTGCTTGTGAGCTTTGAAGCAGACCTTGTAACATTAGAAGTAAGACACATCTCCCTTATACAACTAAAAGTTAAGATCACAACCATAAAAACACACCCTTCAGCACTTAAATATACACTGGATCTTGCCTCGAGAGCAAATAGCTTATTGTGGCCAACGTCAGCTATTGTAAGACAACTTTATGCAGATAAAATTGCCATGTAACTGTTGTGATGAGTAAGACGGTTTGACTTAATGACTGTTCTATCTATGCTACAGTAATATTATGTTTTACCAGCCATTGTCAACCCATAATTGTAACTTACAGCTGAGGTGGCCATTAGTCAGCAAAAGAGTTGTACCATCTTATTTTGAGGGACTTTGCTTTGGCTAGCAACACACTGGATCATTTTACACCAGATTTTTGACCTAATTCACCCCTCTCAATGACAGCAGGAGCTCATCCCAATTCTAGGACTGCAGTGACAAATCACAAATAATCCTAAAGTATGAGGTGTTAATACAACTATTTTACAGCTCCTAATCAGATCATCTACAATCTCAAGCTGTACATATCAAACATCTCCTACATTTAAAACTCCAGTTTGGGAATTCTTGTTTTGCTTGTTACAAACCAAATACAAGGAAACAAATGAACAGCAAAAAATAAGCATACAATCCACTTCTGCTGTTTTTCTTGGATAAAATGTGGTCCAATAGTAAATAATACATTGATAACCTATCATTAATTTTCCTCTGTGAATTTTTTGAGACCTTGTGTCTGTAATCACTTGCATGGTCTTGAAGTCTCTGTATGGTCCGTGGTCTTCCAAATTTTTAAAATTGGACAAGATCTGAAATTCCACTTGTGTGTTGCCAGCCTTAGCCTTTGTTCCACTCAAAAAGATAATGAAAAATGAGATTTGCAAATACATGAAGCATTAGTTATAAAAGTATATTTCAAAAGATTTGGAGCTTTTTTTTCATTGAGGCAGTTTCACATTATTCCTGTAAATTGATAATAAATTTAAATTAGTTAGAAAAGTCTTTCAACTTTGTTGCAGAAATGCTTTTTTAAATACCAACATTATTTCACATGATCCTCCCCTTGCAATGCATAAAGCTCACTTTATGAACATTGTCTTAAAAGCAAGTTGGAGCAAAAGCAAACACAGTCTGTCCAGTATGGAAGTCTCTTTGTGTTGCGGCTCCTCCACAGGTGGAGGTCAGCAATCTCAGAAAAGGTCCATAGGTGTTTGAAAAATGATACAGTGCACTCCTTTACAGAGGCAAATCCAAGCCAAGAAAAACTGAACACACAAGTTAGTTCAGGCAAGATTTTTAGGTGCAATGGACAAATGATTTCCCAGGCCCTGTGTCTTCATCAGGGTTAAACAGTAGAGGGTTGGCATGATTGTCTGATTCTGTCCGACCCACAGTCATCTCTGACTAGTTGCTGGGACTGAGACAAGCAGGCAGTTAACAATAGAAAGAAATATCATTGAAGCATATTTTTTTTTATAAATAAAAAGCGTTGAGAGATGTGATTTGTATAACACAGGACCTTTTAATGAAATAAGTTAATTTTCATGACAAAAATAAAATTAAATAAAAGCAAGACTAAAACCATAAAACACTTAAAACAGGTCAGGGGCATGGATCCCCCTGACCTGTTTTAATGTAAAAACCTTCCCATTAAGTTTTGGTAAACACATTAACACATTAGCGCTTGCAGTATGTTTTTCTGAATTTAATTGAATATAAGGCACATTTGTTTCTTATTGATATAGTGTAACCAGGTAAAGTCACATGGGCGCCAAACAATGGTCTCATTTTTATTTAGGCCATATAAGGGATTACCACATCTTTTAATAGGCTGCTCTGTTTTCTTGACAGTTTTCAAAGTTTGTTCCCAGCATGCCTACATAAATAATTTTAAAATAATTGGACACCCTCCAATTAAAACTGTGCAATTAATGCTCTTATAGAGAAAGGGGACTACTGGTTTATTAAATAGTTTTCAGTGTATCCAAAATACAAAATTATCACAGATTTAGTAAAACTCTGTTATAGATTTGGTTTTGAGTTAGTCTGCCACCCAAAGATTTTTAGTTGCACCATCCGACCACCGCAAAAAAAAAAGCATAAGGGCTGGTTAATACTGCAACAATATTCACATGCACCTGAATAAATTGTCTAAAGTGACTTGTGTGCTTTTTTCTGAAGTTTTCAAAGAGAAGGAGTCCATTGAATTATTTTTCAGTCTTTATCCTCACATTCCCTTCCTGCTACACCCAAACAAAGTAAGCAATTTCATCCAGATCTACAGGATAGTCTGTGAGGTGCAGCGGCTCTTTGATATCAAATCTCTCTCCCTTGTAGCTTCTCCAGCGGCCAGCAGGGAGGTAGATGTCTCGCTCTTGCTTCCCCGGCTCTAAAACCGGGGCTACCATGAGGTCATCCCCAATCAGGAACTGAGAGTCGATTTTATAAGCTGTCTCGTCACCTGTGGCAATCCACCACAGGGGACGAATGATTGGGTCCCCAGTGTCTAGCACCTCGCCGGCCAGCTCCAGGACCCTTGGCGCCACAATACTCTCGTGGAGGGCTGTGTATTTGCGGGCAATTTCAACCACCTCGTTGTCGTACTCCCAAGGGGGAATGGAAAACTGCATGGAGGGCATGAAGGCTGACAGCTCCAGCCAGCGGATATAGAGTTCTCGGTCAGGTAACACACGGTTTCCATCTGTGCGGTTAAGATAAGCATTTCCTCCAATCATGTCGGGTAAAATGAACTGATAGCCAAGGATGCTGATGGTGAGCACTGTGGGAATAAGCGATTTGAGACCCAGCTCGTAGCCCCACACAGAGTCTCTGTCAATTGGTCTGAAGAAGCAGGATATGTTCTGGGACTGGTAGCCACTGCGCAGCTCAGCTCTGTCATTATAGGGGATTGCCATTTCTGTGTAGCGTCTTGTGAAAAAACTTGGGTCACGGATTGGTGTCCAGGTGCTGAATTTCCACGGCAAATAGTTGGTCTCTCCTGCATCGAATTTAAAGGATGACACGCCATATTTGGAGCGCAGAGATCGCAGCTGGTAGGAGAACCAATCACGTGCCTCCGGGTTTGTAAAGTCCAAAATGCCCCCAATGCCGTTCCACCAGCGCACCAAGGCTGGCAGCTGGCCTGTGGGCTCCCGCACAAACAGGCCCCTCTCTACACAAGTATGGAAGTTTGCTGAGTCATAGTTAACGAATGGGTGAATCCAGAGTGACACAAGAAACCCATCTGACTTCAGCTTTTGGAACATGGCTGAGGCATTAGGAAACTTTGTCTTGTCAAACTCGAACTCTCCATACTTAGGGGTGTAGCGGTCATCCAGTTCTAAGTGGCTACAGTTAAAGTTGTGCTTACGTATGTTGGCAGCATACGCTAAGAGTTTCTCCTGGTCAATGTCAGTCTTATGTAGCGCCCAAGTTGACCAGATAGGATGGCGGAACATCATTTTGGCAGGTACCTTGTTTGGCTTGTTGAAGTATCTGCGGACCATGTATTTGTGAATAGATGTCACATCCAAGCCCACGCACACTCTGTAGCTTAGCTCAGCACATGGTTTCTCTCCCGGGTTTGGCTTAAAGGGGCTGTCGTTATATCTCGCCTGGAAGGACATGGTCTTCTCAGTGTCATTCCAGCCCAGATGAAACGGCACAGAGTTATTAATCTTAATAGCAGTAGCATTAGACGACAGCCAATAACTCTCCAAAATTCCTCCAAATTCATTGCGGTTTGAGTAGATGTCACTGGTGACAAAGGGTTTGGGAGCTTGTTGGCCTGAGATAGAAATAGGCCAGTGCTGTATTGCTGACACTGCACCACCATACCAGTGTGCAAACTTGTATGTCATAGCATGCTCAACAGGAATGTCAGGCACCAGCTCCTCCCAGCGCACACGGTAGCACTGGACCGTGTCCTTAGGTCGCACTGTCTCAATGAAGAAGTTTAGTTTTCTGTCAGTGGTGCGTCCACAACTCAGCATCTCGCCTTCTTTTGTGCACGAGTCCAAATCCAAGGTACCTGACCTGCCAAGATTAAAGAAAAAGCACATTACAGATGAAATATATCAAAGGTATAAAATGCATTTTTTATTTATACGCTGCTAGACCTTTGTGTTGTCTTAACATTCTTTACCCTCCCTTTGTCCTAGTAGTAAAAAATGATCTGCATGTACAGAACCCCCTAAAAAGTGCATGTCACCTGCATCTTAAACCCAAATATCTGCACATACTTATGGAAAAAGAGATGGGACATTGTGTAAAATGTAAATAAAGCATTACACGGTGATTTGCAAAACTCTTTCAACCTTTACTCAATTATATCCGTGTCCTTTTGTGTTTCTGCATCTGTTCTTTGAACAACATACTGCAAGCATCTAAAAGTGATGACATACATTGCTGAAGTAGGATTCCTACAAGTTTAAAATCAAATTGAAGACTTTTTAAGACCTTTTTCAAGACTCAAAATGAGAAAAAAAAATACCCTGAATAATTCACAGGACAATACTTTTTGTACCATAAGATGCCTGACATAAAAATTTTTGGTTCAGAGTCAGAAGTTTGTATTTAATATCATATTTCTCACAATATTGCTTATTGCTTGCCTATGTCACTTCACTTTCAATCCACTGCACAGAATATCTATTGTTTTAACTCCTTTGTATAATAATTGTATTTTTACTGCTACATTTTAAGTATTTACCTAAACTATTCCTTCTTAAATGTTATATTGTTATCTCCTACATGCTTCTTAGATTAGATTAGATTAGATTAGATTAGATAGTACTTTATTAATCCCTTGGAAAAACTTCCTCAGAGAAATTAGGAATTGGGAATTCTTTGCCCTGAGCTGCTGTTACACTTGAATTTCCCTGCTCAGGATAAATAACAGATTACCTTAACTTATCTTGTCTTGTCTTAATATTATCTTACCTTATCTTACCTCTTTTTACCTTAACTTATCTCATGTTATCTAATCTTACCTAACTTATCTTATGTTCTCCAGTCTTAACTGAACTTATCTTAACTTATCTTACCATGTCTTGCCCTAACTTATCTTGTCTTATCTTACCATAACATATATAATTTCACCTTATCTTATTTTATCTTATCTTATCTTATCTTATCTTATCTTATCTTATCTTATCTTATCTTATCTTTCTTTCTTAACTTATCCTGTCTTATCTTGTTGCAGTTGCAGGCTTGTGTTGTGCATGCTGGTTTGTGTGGTTGCATGTTTGTTCTGTTATTGTCAGAAATACTTGTCCAGCCTGAGCTGATAGTTTTGGTTGCATTTTCAGAGGTAGAAGATGAACTTTTTACAGCAGCATGTCTGCATGTTCTGCAGTACATGCTGTACAAAGAGTAACTCATCTGAAAAATACTATTCTTATCCTTTTATACAATGTTGCTCCCACCAACTGAATGTGTGAAAATATTATCATTAAGAATATAGCGAGATAAGAAAAATATGAAAGTTAATCAATGTATGCCAGTAAGAACAATAGGGACATAAAGCAGCTTCCAGATATACACGAGAAGAGGAATCATATAACTCAATCTATCTGTAGGAAAAATCATACACTTTAAATGGGTCACTTAACACAACTAGACAACCCAAGTGTTAATTATGTAAGACCATTAAAAATACCCACCTGAAGTCCATCCTGAAAACAATGGAGCCTCCCTGGTTGCGGATGATGTATCCATCTTTATTCAGATCCAACAACTGAGTCTTAAGTAGCTCAGCTTTGCGGAGAGAGGCGATGTAATAACACCACGCAGTCACAGCCGCAATTACCAGCACAAGGCCTATTACGCCAGCTCCCACTAAAGGCCGAGTGTCCTTGCTGTGCTTCTGCTTGGGGATGACATCTGTGATTGTGCCCCCGGCTCCTCCTGGTACAACTTGGTACATGATTTGTGGCGTTCTGTGGTCAAATATGATGTCTGAAGATCAGAGAGATGTTTTCCTAGGATTCCTGTTTGTTGCACTCTGGACCGTCTGTCAAATCTGTTTGCACACCTGTCACAGAGAGAGATAAGAGACTTTGAAATGTCATAATGGACGGCCTCAGGCAATATTTGCTCCCTTCAAAATGGACTTCTCTGCTTAAAAAGGCTGTCTGGTGCTAAAACTTTTCTAAAGTACAGTCATTTTATACTGCCAACCAGTTATGGCTGGGAAATACATACATTGGTTTCTTTTTTTTATGAAGAAAAGACAAGTAGTTGCTACAAAACTGCAAAAGTTTGATATAATTAAAGACAAACAAGATTAATACCTGTTGCCAAAGCAATAAAAACTGAGAGTCTTTAAGAACCAACAATGGTTTCTAATTTTAACTAACAAAAATAGCAAACAAACTTCTACACTCTATCTGAATTTTGGCAAGAGGGTGTGCAATATCAAACTGAGACTGTCAAATTTTTATATGTACTGAAACTTAAAAAAATGTTGGATGAGAAGTGGTATCAATAAGTACAGAAACGTGATCATCTCAAACCATATCTTTAACCAAAAGGAGAGTCCTTCCTTAATTGCACAGTTTGGTTGGTAACATCTAGAAAAGCAGGTGAAAATGTTCAAGACCTCTCTCGAATGTTGCCAACAAATGTGAGCAATTTGGGCTGTACACAAGGGTGTGCCAGAACTTTTGATCACTAAATTAGTATACTACCAAGCATCATGTGTAAGGACTATTATGTCATTCTTTCCCTGAATTATTGTTATAATGGCAGCAGTGCAGACCTTGAACAGAAGAACTTACTAAAACACAGGAAATCATAATTTATTTTATTGTTAACCAAAACTGCAACTTTGACCACGTTTGTGTGCTTGAAAATTCACTAAATTTGGCACTATGCCTGCATGATGTGAGAAAATAATCAGATTGTTCAACATTACGCTATTACAATAATTTAACAAATCCCAGCCTATGCTATTCTCTCTGTTTTACACAGCACTTTCAGGCTGAGATATAAGTTTGCTGAATATGAAAGAAATCCAAGAAACTTTTCTCCATTAAAGCAGCACTGATAAGTTTAACAGTAGCTTATAGCAAGCCTTAGCTTTATGTGACTGCATCAAAAGGTGTGAAAGCAGGGCTGCTGTACCACAAACTTTGTTTGACCAAATTGAAAAACGTTGTTTGTAATTTACAGCAACAAATTCAGACTGCTTTAATGCGTTTAATGCAGGTGCATTTTGTGAGATTTTTTGTTTTGGAGGGGGGAGTATTCAGCTAATAATAGATATTAGCAAGAGGAGACCTGGAAACATTTGTGGAGAGTTTTGCACTGCATTTTCAGTAAACAACTGCTATTGTATTTGTTGTAAATTTATGATGTTTGGGTGATCATTTCATTAAAACTAAAGGTTTGCGTTACATTTGTAGTTTACTAAATGTGTGGGATGTAATTACGTCAGAGGGTCTAACAAGGACATCTTATTTTGTTGCACTGATATCGAACTGTTCTTTCAAACCAACATTATGACCAAACCAAATTGTCCTGTCCCAACCTTGCAGTGCAGCTGGATTGGCCAGACTTCATGTTTGTCACTGAGCAGATTCAATGTATCCCAGTGATATATGAAACGGTCCACCTGATGGTATGGTAGGTCTTTCCCTATATATTGTTTGAAAATCTGTATTTCTTATTTAACTTTTCATACTGCCCAGTCATACTATCATCAAGAGTCCCTCAAACTTGACTGTATGATCAGTTAAGTATCAGATACTTCCTGTGAAACAGCCCCAGCAGGCGTATCAAGTCAGGTACTGGCCTGTCTCTCAGTCTATCTTCCTCTTTTGGCTCAAAGCCTCCTTTACATTTCAGCGTTGTCTTACACGCTCTGCATTGCTGCACAAAGTGATTTCACAGCACTTAGAGGCATTACGCTGTCAGGATGTAAACTTTAAAGATGTGTCCGAGATTTAACAAAACAAATCTACTGCCAATTACCCACAAGAGGGTTAAAAGTGGATGTTCCCAGCAGTAGTTCTAACATAAGAGTTCAAATGAAAGAGGACTAATTTGTATGTAAGGAAGTAAAGGAGCAGAAAAGGGGATTTGGGTCTTTAAGCTCTGCAAGTGCTGAGAAGCAGAGGGAAGAATACTAAAGTTTGGAGTCCCTGAAGCCACACTTACCAAACCAAATGATTACTTGGTTAATAAGACAAAAATGTACTCTGAGAACTTTACAGGGCTTCTTAATCATAGCAGAAACTGTAATAACATTCTATTTATTTATTCGATCATTAAAATCAAAATTATTTGACGGGATTTCTACTGACAAAATCTTCATCTATGCATGAAATCCATAGTACTGAGTACTTTGCTTTAATTGACTTGAATGGCCGCAAAATCATGTAACAAACTCTACAAGTTATGTGCATTTATTCAGGTTCAACTCTTCAAATCCAGAGTTGCTCTATAAGACAGGGGTCATTTTACCTATATTGCAAGCCTTTGCCTGATTCCTGTTATCTTTATTAGATTCCTTGCATTTCAAACTAGACTTAATTTAAGCCAGAGGACAGAGCACACACTGTGGTTGGACTATATTACCATGGCATGTATGCATACATGACAGCACTAGGGATGCCCCAATTAGGTTTATCACTACCAGTGTCCATCACCAATTACCCTTAAGTGAAATCTGCAAAAACAAATCACGGATACCAATCATGTTTTATGCTTTACACCATTTAATAGTTATTTTAGTCACTTTACACTTAATTTTTTATTAACTTATGTATTCATAGCGTTAAGGCTATTAGCTAAATACATATTTTCTTAATAGGGACCTGATTGGGGGTGTTAAACTACATAACTTGATGAGTATTTTATATTTTTGGGGGGGACTTTACTTGCTATAAAACTAGCTGCTATAACACCGCAAAGTTGGTCACATGTCTTAAAATACTGTGTATGCAGAGTCTGCGCATGCATATTAAACAGCAATCAGTCACAGTCCTGATGATAACCAACAAGATGCCCTAAACAGACCCTCAGTTTAGCAAAGTGGGTCTTCCATGATTGTTTTCCTGTTATTAGCAGTTCCTCATACTGCTGCTTGTCACTGCTCTGACCAGTAAATAGTCTGTTCAGAGAACAAACATGCTGCTGTTATCATTTATTTATCAGCTGTAGGCTGAGCTGAGTTTCAATTCAAGTTAATGTCTTGTTGACCAACTGTGACTTTCAAAATTGTTAGGAACGATTGATGTTTAAGTAGTATGATTACAAGCAACAAGATTATTTGTAAGATTAATCCATAAACACCATTGTCACTCCATCTTGTCTCTTATTTTGTGAAAGCAAGTGTCTGAGCACTTAAGAAAGGAGAGCAGGGGCAGAGCACCAAAAGGGCCAAGTGAGCCTTCGCCCCAATCAAGCAGAGTCCTGGGGAACACTCCCCTTTGAATGAAATTCAACGAGGCAGTTAAATTGACTATTTTATCCCAGCCTGAACACAAAAATCAATCAAAAAATGTCCAAAGGGGCTGAAAGGGATGTTTCCATCATTATTTCATATCTAATAATTTCCATACTATCTTAATTATTTTAAGACCATAATACAGCATGTTAAAAATCAACAATTTTTGTTCTTGTTTCAAAAAATTTCAAGAAGATAAGCTATGACTTTGTTTAACTGGACAAAAAAAATTGAATTTTTACTTTTTATAAAACTTATATTGATTTGAAACGATTTAATGAAAGTAAAACTTTCTGGGGATGGTACTGGGTTACAGTTTTAGTAATAACAAGGCTTGTAAAAAAAAAAATTTGGTGCTTAAGACCAAATGCAACCCCCCGTCTCTGTTATAAATGAGGAGATTAAGATCTGAAATACGTTACATAAAACCATGATTAAAAAAACATGTAATAACTCAACTGAAATTTGATTAATGCTTTATAAATAGAGCAATATATACCAATTAATATATTTCATAAAATATATCATTTAATGCAATATATATTGCACAATAAAAATATATTAATATCCAAGTTTTAATCTCTGTCACTTAATATTGCTAATCCTATCTATAAGCCATTTTACCAACAGGACCACAAACATATCATAATGTTACATTATGTTACCTTGTTAAGTTAGCTACCTGGCTCCTACTGTGGGCTTTAATATCAATTATAACACTAGTTTCATTTCTTTTTTTTAACTAAAACGACTGCTGCTGCTTCTTGTGGATGACTGAGCCGGGATGAGTTGATGCTGAACCAAGAATTGAAAGTGCTTTATATTTCATTCTGGTTTCATTCCCAAAAGTGATGGATCATTGACTTCAAGCTTCATAATTCCAATCAACCTATTAAGTATTTTAATAAAAACTGTCAGATGATGAAGTAACATCTGCACTGAACTTAAGCTCCTGCATGGAGAAAACAAAAGTGTTGCAAAGTAACCATTTAATCTCAATGATCTTGTTTTTATTATCACAGGAACCAAAATCATAATCAAAATCAAAACTCACTTCCCAGCCATAAATCTTGACAGTAAATCTAGAATCAAATCCATGTTTATTTGTAATGAAACCTCCTATCTGTCCCTGAAAGCAGGAACACAGAAAAACTCCCAGAGCTAATGAACTGGTTGCTGTTCGTTATTTTGGTGTTAGCTAATCAGAATGGATTAGACTAAAGAGCACAGCCAACCAAGGGGAGTCCAGGCCTGATCACAGTCCCTGTCTGCTGACTACTGCTAACAGCAAATTGACCCTCTTGGTCTGCCCTGGCAGCATGGGTCGATAGTAAAAAATGCTTGCTATTAATTAGCAATCTAATTGACTAATTCTGTGTTCAACCAGCCTCTATATAGATTTCCCCCGACAACAGGAGTGATAACATAAGCCCCTCATTAATTAACAGAGAACTAACTGTTGGTTCCTCAGAGATCCACTTAGGCTGCTGGACTCTGGAAAAGAAATTGACCCTGAAAATAACGAGAAGATTTACAGTGTATTCAGTCTACAATATTATTTATTAATGGAAATGTGAGGGCTAATAAAATAACTCGACCCATTGAAATTTAATATTTAAAACACCACTCTGAAAGTGCCACTTCAGTCTATACTCATTAGCCTGTTGATATTTTTTTTCCATAGGTAAGTCCTGTTCATCAAATGCCAAAATTATCCAGAGCCAAAGTGTCAGATTGCTAATTTAAATAAACAAACAGCCTAAAAGTTTAAGCTCTGCAGTTAATTTAAAAAAAAACTTCTACAACCAAAACTGAATAAATAAATATAGAGATATATCAAATTTAACACAGGTTTTGACAAACAAGCGTTACATTTTGAAGTTTAAAAAACTTGTACCTATAATGGTCACATGAGCTTAAAGTACACATGACTTCTGCAGTACATGGCTGTTTCACATGGGTCTAGTTCTGCCCGAGGTTTCTGCCAATTACGATCTTTTTTTTCTTGTCACTGTAACTTTGTTGAGTGTTACCGACTACTGCTCATACTGTGTGTTAGTGTCAAGTAGTCTCTATACATATCTTTACAAAGAGTTCTGTCTGATAAGTCTGCACAATTTATTCAGTTTTCAAGATTTTTTTTAATTCTTCAAGCAAATTACAGCGTGAAACTCAATTTGTTATAATAAAGTCCCTGTTACGGTTGGTTGCAGGAAGCAGCATTCTTCCAAAATGTCTATATTTCCAGACTCATTCTAGATGATGCCAACATCCACACCAAAATAAACAAATCTTTCCATAATGGAAATCAAGCCTCCACTGTACTAGAATTGATGTGTTTCTTTTATTATGACAGTCTATTTTAGTTGGTAACTGATGTGAAACAAGAAAAACAACCATTGATTCTGTTATGCATCATACAGTATTGCTTTAAATGTAGATGTTAAATAAGGAGGAGGTAAGGGCTGAGGCACATTTGCACATGCTGCTGATACTGTGGCTGATATATGAGATATATATGGCCAAAACACATATATGCCAGATATATTAATATTTTACAGTCAATTTTACTATATATATATATATATATATATATATATATATATATATATATATGTATATATATATTTTTTGCTTTGTTTTGTTTTGGGGGGTTTTTTGGGTTTTTTTGTTTGTTTTTTTGATCTCAGAGAAAATTGCCACTGTTTTTCTGTTATTTGGGTCAAGTCCTTTGCTGCTACAGAAACAAGATACTGGTGGGCTCCTCGCATTTCAGCTGTCCTTATCACTCAGAAAAGTGAACTTAAAATACCTGAACTTCGTTTCAAATGAAGTACCTTAGTATTTACTTGAAAACTTTTAACTTTCACATTCACCGGAGTAAAGTTTACAGTACTTTACTTAAGTTCAGCATTTGCGTACTCTTTCCACCCCTATTTTCAAGCATGAGAAGACTCAGCTCTGACTAAGACATTTGTTTGTTTACAGTGAGAGCAGACGGATTCATACAGCTGCCATTTCAGCCTGATTCACTATCATTTCTGACACGTGCTGAAGATAAACAGAGTGCTGATACAGTCAAACAGCAGCACGAGAAAGGATCACGTCACGTCAGACGTGCACGCGCTCGTGTGCTTTTGTATTTGTTGCGCTTAAATATTTCTGATAGAAGTTTTTACCCAGAAAAATTGACGTCCGAAGGGCATAATACTCCAAATTTGCTCTTAACAGCAAATGTGTAATTTATTTGTTATTCTGAAAGTAGAAAAGAGTTAAACATTGAACGTGAGTCTATAAGGAATTCATAACGCGATACATAGGCCTATGCACATCTGCTGTTTATTACCGTCTAATTACACTGTATGTAATTAACTCTTAGTTAATGAGGACACAGACGGCTCCACTTTTGTCCAGAGTGCAGAAAGCTGTTGTTGTGAGCTGAGAGGGTGGTACAAGAAAGTTAACGGAGGGAAAACACAGACGGACCTACGAGTCAAACAACGAGGCAAATTTATCCTCTCTACTCTCGTCCTGTTAGTCTGCCAACTTCATGAAATAAAGTTTTTCTTACCGTGAGGTTGTCTGCCCTTCTCAAACTCCAGGCACTGCTTGTTTGCTGTAGTGTGCAGATCAGCACCGAGATACATAAAGGCATCTTGTTACGTACTCCCCCCTCGGTTACGCCCACAGTGGGCTGGGAAATGTAGTCCAATAATAGCAGTAAGCAGGAACGTCAGTCTTATTTTTAACGATAACCTAAAATTACATACTGGTGATGTTGTAGTGGTAAGGTAAGGCGCGAGAGGTGAGTGTGCCAAAACTATTTTTATAGATAAAAAGAAAAACACAGGGTAGAAATATGTTGGTCATGGGGATTATGGGGTCTACAGAGGGTTTTGCCAATGAAGTAGGTGAGACCATTGAAAGCTGCCACAAAATTTAATTTTGCATTTATTAGACTAACATCTCTTATCTTCTTTCTTATTCTTTCTCACCTCCCACATTGTTGAGAGGATTTCATCCACTTAAAACCAAAGTACAAAAATGATATCTGATTAGGATAATACAATATTTATACATTCAGATGTTAAGTGCTTTTCTTTTCAGTTCCTGAAAAGCAGCAATTTCGGAGATGAGAGGTTTTTGTCAGACAAGATTGATTTATGACTCATAATCACAGTATAGGACCGTCTAAAACAGACGTGTTTTAGTTAGTTAACAGAAGAGAATAATTATGAACATTTACAATCAGTTCAAAATGACCAGAAATGTCAAACTAAAGGGCAGGAACATGATACAAACACAGTGAATCACCAATAATAAAGAATAAAGCAGACAAAGGGAATGAAGTTGATTACTCCAGAGACAGTTAGGTAAGGACTAACAGAAATGAAACATCATGACAAGAAAGAAAAATATGCAATTAGAAATATAAATAAATGAGACAGAAAAAAGACATCAGTGGACATAAACAAGGTTAAAAAAAAACAGATAAATAAAGAATGTAAAAACAAGTAAAGTAAAATAATAATAAAAAGATGGCTGAGAGACGAAGAAATATATGAATTGACTAAGAAGATAAAAAGCTCCTTAGATGAAATAAAAATATCTAATAAATAAGTAATTGAAAATTCAAGTGAATTAAATCTAAACGTATGTAAAAGTAAGTCTATGGAGTATTTTCAATAAGTGATTTAAAAGATGTTAGTGATTTTGTACACCTTATCTCCTCAGGCAGGTCGTTCCAGAGTCCAGGAGCTGTGATGAAGAAAGCCTGATCACCTTTGGTTTTGAGTCTGGACTCTGGAACAACCAGAAGGCCCCCTGTCCAAGGGTCTGAGGCTGCAAGCTGGTTCATCAGGAATCAACAATCCAGACAACTAATTTGGGGCAAGACACAAAAGTGCTTTAAAAAGTGATCAGTAAAATCTTAAAATCAATTCTAAAATGGGCAGGAAGCCAGCAAAGAGAGACAAGGATCAGGGTGATGTGATGATGTCTTGGAAAACCAGCTAAAAGCCTTGCTATGCTTTATATCCTCAGTCAGGGGCCAGCAACTAATGGCCCAGGGGCCACGTTTGGCTCTTTGCCCTGCTCATTGCACTACATCACTCAGTTTTAAATAATTAAAAAAAAGGGAAGTCATATAGATGAAATAAATCTGTCATTAAGTTTTCTGGTCTGATTTGCCACAGCAACATGTTTTTAGGCAACATGCATTACAATATGTAAAATGTAAAATATTTCAAAAATAGTTTTTGAAAACTGGTTTTATTTTATTGTACAAAAGACATTAGCAGATTTTCCTATTATGGTTCCTGTAAAGCTCTTATAGAAAACTTTATTAATCTATCTGGTACAAATGCAAGCCAAATGAACTTGAATAACCATCAGTAACCAACATTTCTAAGTATGCCACCTTGGCGTGGTCACTGATGTGAAATGATTTTATCATCAATGGGACTTATTTATGAAATATATGGAAAATTTAAAAAAAAAAAAAAAACTGACTTAAGCAGAAACAATATGTACTTTTTATTTTCAGCTCATCAAATTGAGCTTTTTAGGTTTGAATATGAAAACATAAATCTAAGTTTGATTAAAGCTACAAATAATTTTTTTTCTTGACATGAACAACAAGAACATTTCTAGACCCACATTCTGATTCAGATCACCACCAGAAGTGAATCAAATCTCCTTTGTACCATGACCAAAATTTTCTGAAAATTACATCCAAAACTGTTGAGAACTTATTAGCAAAAATGTGGAAAATTGCCATGTGTTGCAATGTTAACAAATCCTTAAAATAATTATTTGATCCACATCCACACCAAAACCTAGTCTATTGGCCCATTTCTGACCTCTCCTGAAAATTTCATTGAATTCCTTTCAAATCCTTTTGAGTTATCCTGTTGTCAAACTAATTACAAAACATAAGCTGTTGTATACTAGTAATACTTGACTGAATCTTTATACACTTAGAGGGCACCTGCAAAAAAGCCAGAGAGCAAACCAGGGTTCCACGGCACCCTTGTTTAGAAAGGCTGCTCTAACAGATTGCTTTGTGTTTTTTAAGATTGTGTTTTGGGGTTTTCCTGCTTTCTTGTCATGTATGGATAAACTTGGATAGTGGGGACAGAGTAGGACACAACAGGCAGGAAAAGTCACCTCGGGTCACGTTTAAACCAAGACTGGTCGCGTGAGGACAAGACCCTCAATTCCTAAGGCATGCTGACTACAAGTGCCCTGTCCCAAACAGATTATTTTGTTAACACATCGCCCCAAACACTGGTTTAATGTGCGAAGACCATCCCCTTCTTACCTAAGAGTAAAGTCTTATTATAGCTTCACTTTAGCTAGGTAGCTCAAACTAGGTTCAAATCAAACTTATACCTTAATGAATGTGTTTGGATGTTAAAAGACTCTTAACCTGGAAACTCTGGAACAAAAATAGAATTACTCAGACTTCCTCAAAACACAAATGGCCTCTTATCTCAGTCCTAAGGATTTCTTCCAAAGAATTACTGGACAGAAATAAGCAGATCAACAGGCCATGCGTCTTAAATAAGCATGAGAAAACAGAGTTGGCTATAATAAGTGCTGTGGCAACCTCTCCACATCAGGTCTTCACCTGATGGTATTTTGCACTGTGGGTAACCTATAGTATATTTAGTCCACTATTATGGTATCTCTGGAAAGTGGCCACATGTGAATCAGCTCAGCTGGAATAATCACAGTAATAAGAGCTTCATGCCCTTGTGTAAACCTCCATTATGGTATTATTTCTTTTTTGACACTCCAAAGATGCAAAGATAGTCCTCAGTCAAATACAGATAAAATCTCTTTAATAGCAGGATGAAAATTTAATGTCACAGACATGTACACATTAGGACCACAGTGGCTCCTTGGATGTTATCCCTACAAGCCCCTTCTGACACAATCTTTGCTGCTGATATATTACTAAATCGTAAAACTGTCCAGGCTGCATGTAGGGAGATAATGGTGAAGAGAGTGCAGCCTATTATTCATTCTTACACTTCGTCTCACTGGGTTAATTAGCAGAGAATTAAACTATAGTGAAGTTAACAATTCCTCATTTTGATAAGGAACCCCCTGAGCCCTGCTGAAGGACCTCTGCGGGTCCCCTGGCCCCACTTTGTGAGGCAGTGTGTTGATAATGGTCCTAACGCAGGGACTCAGACACAAACTCTGGGTGTATGATGTAGTGTCCTGCCTGGTAGGGCCTCACCACATGGAAGCAGCTGTAGCATCCACTGTTGAGAGAGCATCAGGGGAACAATTAGATCTACTTCTTCAGTGGCACAATAAGAAATCTTTGCCAAGACAATATTTTTAATCACACAAAGTTTATTTTGCACCGATAATCCAGGGCACTGCCAGAACTAGACCTCCTATATCGGGCCTGCAGATAGTGGTGCTGAGGGGCCAGAGAGTAGCTGGTTTTGGGTCTGCTTCGGGTCTGAATATTTGTAGGGAGTCTGAAAAAAGAGAGAACAAAGCAGTGATTTCTTTTAACTGACCAGATTCATTATGGAAGCCATTTTAGTATATTGTCACCAATAGTTTTTATTCACTGATGCTATAGTAATATTGTAACGCTGAGTTCAAGGTTGGAAGTCTTTTTTAAGAAAGAAATGCATTTAATTCCCTGAAAGATAGAAATTAAACAGGCTATGTGTAACTCCAAAGGAACACTGAGCAATATTACAAGTTAAACCAGCACTTTTTAAAGGCTAATTACTTTGCTTTAGTTAGACAACTGGTAATGTTAGTTTGCAACCCTTCCTTGTTACTATAGTGCTGTTTGATAGTCACACCGTACAGTTGAAAAGGCTCAGGTTTCTTCCAGTATCTTGCCAGTTTTAAAGCTTTTTGTTCTTTTATGATAGCATAGTCTGACTAATAAGGCTAACCCTGCACTAGCCTAGTTGAATATTTTTTGTTAGACCTAAAATTAAGCCTTTCCTAAAAAAAAAAAAAAAGATAAACCAATATAAGGTAATGAAAGGTACTTAGCACAGATAGTTAATAAAAGCATGAGTTGCTAGCAAGAAGCAGTTTTGCAAAATATTCTTTTTAACGTAAAATATATTGCTAATGTTACACAGATTTTACATCTTTAGTATATTTTTGTGTGTTTATCAAATACAGTGAGTTAGGTTAATGTCACAGCTGGTCATGTTGGTCAAGCTGGCAGCCATCTTGAAAGTATCACCTTCATTTTGTTTATAGTTAACTGAAGATTTTGATATATTTTTTTTACCCTAATAGATGGTTTAATGTATTAAAATGATCAAGAAGAGACTGAAATTGGTAAAAAAAAAAAAAAAAGAGAGGGATATTAAAAGGACACAGTCAGAGAAATTGATTTTTTTAATATGCAAAATCACACACGTGAGTAACTGAAACAGCACATTATCATACATTCAAAGCAAGTTTTTGTGGCCAAGAAAAGACAAATTACAAAGCTTTGAAATCTAATCATCCGTTCAAAGTGGATGGTATTGTTGAACATTGGGTTTCTTGGCACTTGCAGATCATAAAGACAAGATAGGCCTCAGTGACCCTAGAGGAGAAACTAGTCTTGCGGCAGCACTTGTCCCTCTACCTTTTTCATCATTTTTCCATGGAAGTATTAAAGAAAAACATATGTTCAATGATCATCTCCCTGGCTCAATTATTATAATTTTGCAGTCTCCAGCCAAAAAATTGTGTGGAATAGTGCATGATTTCGGAAAGATAACACTCATAGCCAAACATGGAACAAGGCATTATGAAACTGCAAATTCTAATATAAATGATCCGTTTTAAAAATTGTCCTGGCTATTTGCTAACCCTGCAGCAGCAATACTCGTATCAATTTTCCTTGGCATGCTACTTAACATCTAGTATTTTATAACACAATCAAATGGTCAAAAGATAAAAAGTTATTTAGTGTTGGTTGGCTGCAAGTGAGAAGTTGCTTGGCTACCTCTTACCACGTATGTTATTGTGACATGAAATAAGGCTTAAGTTGCATAAAATTTAACTAGTCAGTGTCTTATGGGGTGTTATCATATAGGAAGTAGTGAAAGTCATGAACTTGTAAGTGAGAAATATTTCTAGGAAGTGTAAATAGTAACGAAGATGACCTTAGGACCCATCAGTTAAGTCCATCAGCTTCTTGAGTTTTCCCTAGGTTTTTAGGGCCAGTAGTTCAGGTCAACAATATTGTTTAAGCAGATTTGTTTGAATGCCTCTCAATGCAAGTGAAGTCAGTTTGAAACATTATGTATCTATTCAGACACCTTCAGACCATATAAATAATTTGATCAGCTGCTACCTTGCTGTGTCTCTCAAAGCTGTGTTGAGCTCAGATCCACGGTCAGCATGAGGCCCAGTCTGTAGTTTCTGTGCTCCATCAGCAGAGGGCAGGGCTGGCACTGAGGATGGTTTGATAAGGGGCATGTGGTCTGGTTTGTGGTCTGTCTCCACTGTGTTAGAATAGTTGTCCTGACGAGCTATAACTGGACTGTGGAAAGATAAATGACTAACGGGGGGGAAGAGAGGCCGGCCAGGGTCCGCATGGGGTGAGAGATATGTTGGTGTGCGGTGGGACTTGTAGCTGGGCTGAAGACTGCGGGGGAACAGAAAGTCCTGAAAAGGCAAAGCAAAATAGGCACAAACAAAAGAAGGATGAAGATATTTTAAATAAAGCATGCCAACTGTTCACTCTCCTGTATTTGTCTCTTCATTTATTGATAAAGTCCAAAATCTAGGTTTCAGTGAATTCAGTGTGAATGTGTAAAGCACTCAGGTTTAAGAGTGCGACTTTCCTCATTGTTTCTTTTCTAAAATTGGAATCTAATAGTTTCACTTGTGAGAGTAGTACAAAAAAATATAAATAAAGATAACATTTCTTGACCATAAATCCATGAAAGCAGAAAATAAATTTTCATGAAAAATTATAATCTTGCAGGTGAAAGGAATCTGACTGAGGAAGAGAAATGTTTTGCAAAGAATTGTGGGTTCAAACTCAATTTCTTAGCCTTTAGATGATGTAGAAAAGTTTGGGGGTTTTTTTAAATAAAAAAGTTAACTAGTTTTAAACACATTTCTGGGATCATTGGGAATTTTATTTTTGAGGTTTTACCACAAGTTTAAATCCTGTAACTCTGGTGACTGAAGTATTTCACAGGCTTAAAGTCACTGTGACACCTAAATTGAAAGACAAAGGCTTTAGAAAAATATTTTTCTCATAGCAGTGAGTTGAGCCCTTAAATAAGATTATTATTGGGCACACCATATTCAAAATAAAGCAAAATAGCTCCTTTAACATGCATTGCAAGATCTTATGGGTCTGTGCCAGAGTATATAAATAATGTCTAATCAAATTTGATAGAAAATTGCATCAATTTTGAAATACTTATATAAAAAGAAGCAAAATGTGGAGAAAATGTGGTTAAATTTCAAAATTTTAGCAAAACAAATTAAAACTTGACAGATCACATTTTATTAAACAGGAGCTCTTATTAATCTTACAAAAATAACACCTTAAAATATCCTCCACCTTCTTGTTCTGTTGACTGCAAAAGACAGTGAGCCTTTCAAAGTGTCTGGAATATGAAAAGTTACAGAATTTGAAGCTCAATGCAAAAATAAATGCATCTAAAAAAGAGTGAGTGGTTGTCGTAACCTATAGTTGGACAAATTCCAAGGCACACCTTTGTGCCCCGCTACACCATTCGAGAACCACTGGTGTAGTGCATATCTGCCAAGCACTCGTAAATGTCCTCAATGAGGTAAGATGTCAGAATGCTTCTAGAAGGTGTTGTTGTTTTTTTATGCTGACTGATTTTTATTTTATCATCCCCATTGTTGTTTCTGTTGGTCCTGATGATGCAGAAGTAGGTTTGAATCAAACACAAGAAATATAAAAATGACTTTCAAATGTCCAAATGTACATCACAAAGACCATATCATAAAAAATAATCAAAACATGCTCTTAAAGTTTTTATTGTGAAATGTTTTAACCATCCATCCAGAGTTGATTCATCATGTAATCGCTGAAATTCTTAAAAGGTTTTTTTTTTTCTGGTTTCCAGGAGAGAGAATAAAGGCACAACTTTAGAAACAAAGTTCACTGCACCCACACATGTTGGATTGAACAGATTGTGGATTCGTTCTATCATTATGTGCCGCTGACTGTAATGAGCTTGAGAAATCTGACTAATTTGTTGCAATTGACATGATACCCCAAACCAGAAATGTGCTACAGGGCTGTGAAAACTGAAGAGTTTTACCTGTCTTACTCAGTCATTGCTTTTATTGCCTCTCCAGCAGAGCGAATGTACTCTCCTCTTAGGTCTGTTTACTGCTTGTCTGCATTAATAAATAGACACAGGCGGAAGTACTGAATAATAGATGGGATACAGCTTTCACCAAGCACTGTGAAATGTAAACAACCAGACCCCAATTAGTGTAAGACACCTTAGTGGCGCTCGATAAAGAACAATAAAGAGAGTGCCAATAATGAGTGACCCATTAGTCTTCTTTTACCCCAAATGCACCACCAAAAAATTTGGAAAATTCTTTTTTTGTTTGTTTTCCCCTTTTTGTTTTCTCTTTGTAATTTTTTTTTATGTGTTTAAAAAGTATTTGTTTGCAATTATTACTATTGATATTGTCAATTTTGTATCCTCTTTTAGAACAAGCCAGGGAGGCAAGAGGAGACTTAAAGGAAGAAAAAAAGATTATAGGACCTAAATAACGTGCAGAAGCTTTTTGTTTTCAGTCATTACCTCTGCCAAGGAGGTTATGTTTTCACCAGGGTCTGTTTGTTTGTTTGTTTGTTTGTTTTTGTTTGTTTGCCTGTTAGCAATATTACACAAAAACTACAGCATGAATTTATATAAAAAAATTTACCAGAGGTGTGGTTAGGTCCAAGGAAGAAGCCATTACATTTTGGTGGTGATCCGCATATTTGTCTGGATGCAAAAAAAAATCCTAAAACTTTCTGAAATCCCATAAGTTAACAATGGGCCATATTTTAAAAAATCATATCTCTGACATCACTTGATGGATTCACTTCAAAATTTACAGGATAATATAATATAACTCTGTCATCAAGGTAAATTTCATCTGGATCCCATCCAGATTGACGTCATGAAAAAACACAGAAGTTTATAATGGCAAATCCCATTCATTTCTCCTCAGCTGCTGTGAGGATGTTGCCCCCTTTACGTAATTATGGGAACTGTAGTTTATTTGCAAACTCACATCAACGTTTTTTAAGCCTATGTCACCACATTTCCAAGCTTCCCTTGCAATGCCAGCGGAGGAGCTTTCCACATGGACAGACATGAGCGGAGACTCAGCCGTCCAACCAGAGTGCGTGGTGATCCATAATTGTATCTTTTACAGGGGTTGTGGAAAAGCCACTGCCGTAACTGAGCTGCTTGGCACAGGTCTGCGCTCTCCAAGTGCTTTTCTAGTTTTTTAATGTAATCATCAGTTCAAACCCTGTGCCATACAAAACTCAATCGAGTCTTCTACTGATTTTTGTG
The DNA here is from genome assembly GCA_037902135.1 of Cetoscarus ocellatus. NCBI lineage: Eukaryota > Metazoa > Chordata > Actinopteri > Labriformes > Labridae > Cetoscarus > Cetoscarus ocellatus. The sequence continues at coordinate 159,938 of JBAMNC010000571.1, read as the reverse complement.
GACTTTCTCAGTGGATAACAAAGTAGGCCAGCACGTTATTTTGTGTGTTAACAGCATCAAACACATGGCACTCTAAACACTTGATGCCTTGTTCTATCATCAGGTGTCACAGTAGCATGAGTTTCTTCTCTCACTTGAATTCCCTGTCACAAATGATGCACTTCATGGTGTCAGCATACTTAAGTGTAAAAATAAACAGGACTTTTTACTGGTTGTTCTCAATCTGCCTACAACACAAGCTGTGAATGCTGATTCAACTGAGTGTAGAATGCAGTGTATAAATATATGTAGAATCCTCAGTGTGTAAAAAATACCTGTATGTTACTCTGGTTTGGAAATAAATCAGCAGTATGCATCAGACCAGTCGACCTTACATAAGGCTTCCCATAATGCAAAGCACCAACAGGTATGAGGTCAAACAGAAGACAGCAACAGTCTTATTAAGTATTATTATTACTATCAACCTAACCGTCTTGAAAATCATTGAGCTTTCCCTCATTTGAAATTATGTTTATAACTAAGACAAGGAAAAGAAAGAAGAATACTCAATAAAGACATCCACATACTGTAGGAAAATAGAACTAAGATGGCCCAACCTCCTGAGCTGAAATTTTGACCTAAGGGGGCGTACCAAGTGACATATCTACCACTGATCCACCTGTATTCTCATTATGTAGGAGATGATCTGTTGGAGATCGTGTCTTTAAAGGTCCCTTTTTGTTTTCTCATGGATGAGTAAAAGATGTTGTGTAATTTTGAAACAGTTCATTTGGCATGTCAGGGTATTCATTTCAAAGAAAGTTTAAAAAACTGTGGTGAGAAGTTTGTGTGCTCAATCTTGGTCAAAGGGGATTGATCTGTTTTTTTGTTTGGTTAGTTTTTTAACCTCAGTTATGAAACATTTTGTAATTAAAATTATCAAGCAAGAAATAAGATCAATAAATACTAAACATCTCTTCTTTATGCAGGGGATTGGAGGTAATCATATTCAAAAAATGTGTTTAAAATAAAAATCAAAAGTGTTTTAAGAAGACAGAAGAGTAAACAGTGAAAGACATTTTCTGCCAAATGACAAAGCTAATTGGAAATTACCTGTGGCACATTATGCACTAAACACAAGAACATGTTAATTCACAATAAATGAACAAATTGTGTTTTATTCTGTTTAACCTCCCACTAAATCCAAATGTTTGTGTGTCTTACCGGCCGGGGCTGGGGGTTGTTCCTGCGGTTGGCAGAGGTGGGTCGAAGCTGTTCCCGTTTGGTTCTGCCAGGAGACACAAACTGCTCCCTGTACATCGTGAGGTAAAGCTGAGGGGCCATCTTCACTTGTTCTCCTTCTTATTTCCACAGCTTTGCTTCTGTCCGTCTGAAAGTCATGAGTATCCTGCACCTGCACTGGTACCTGCTGGCTCCTCCCTCGACCCCCAAGGTTGCTCCTGCATCTTTTTACCTGAAAAACTGCCTGATCTTTTTGTGTTTGTTTTCTCTCTATATACATTAATGGTTGCTCGGTTATGCATGGGCCGCCTTGCATAACCTTTTCTAGTTGAAATGTTGCATCATATTTTTTTTCCTTTGCATCACTAATAACTTTACATCCAGCCCCCGTCCAGGAAAATGAAAAGAAGCCACACTTTTCCTGTGTAACTTGTAGCTGTTGAATTTACAATGTAAGATGTAGTAACAGGTGAAGTGGATCCATGCTGAACCACTCTTTGTGCTACCTGAGCACTTGTCCACTAATCCCACTAAGCCCCGGGCCTCCTGCAGAGACACACATACCTGGGGTCACTGTCCATGACCTAATTTCTCCCCGGTGGGCCCCTCACAAACCAGCCCGCTCTGATCTTAAACAGACTCTCAGCCACTCAGCTGTTTATGAGCTTTATAGTTAAAGCAGATTTTGGCTTATCAGATCTGCAGAATTGCATCAAACCAGGGAAAGTGATGAGATTTCTAAGAGTCTCCCACCAGCACCAGCAGCACTCAGGGTCACCTCTATTCACTGTCAGCATGCCACACGAGCATCAATAATTCACCAAGCGCTGCAGGGTGCCTTTGTGTCTCCACTGCTCGCACTGAGTTATCTGTGACAGGAACTGGCTGTTCATCTCACCCCAGAGCCGGGGTCCTGTTTGACAGCCATGTTAAGCTCAGTCAAATCCATGTCAACAGATGCAGAGCGGAGCACGAGGGGAATCAAAATAATGATGAAGCAGGGGCAGGAATGTCCTTCATGGGGCTCAAATCCCATCACAGCTCGACTTTGGGTTGCTTTCACTGGTGCTCTCTGGATGCATGCAGTTCCAGAACTCCTTTTTTTATACCTCCATGCCGTCACAGCCAGGGCCAGAGCCTTCTGGATATAACTTACTAGACGGACTAGATTTTGGAGATTGTAGGTCAGAGGTCAAGGTCACAGGACCCCATGTTCATTCCTTTGATATAGATGCAACAACTAAAAACTGTTCGACAGATTCTCCTCAAACTTAAATAATATTTAAAGTCTGACTCAAGGATGAAATGATTAGATTTCAGAGGTCAAAGGTCAAGGTCATTGAGCTTCATATCTACCCTTGCACATGAGGTGGCTTTCAGATCTAAAGCTCAGTTGCTTAATTAATTTGAATTCAGCTAAAAAAAAAATGCATATTTCATTTGGATTGTTTCATGTTCACACCATGGTGTTTTAAAATTATCCACACAAAAAGGCAGGGCTGGCATTACATCATTACTTCACAGCATGTCTCTTAAGCATTGTTGTGACTGTGTATCACACTGCATTATAGGAAAAACGTAAGTAGGATATGCTAACAACAGAAAGAGTTGTGGTATAAGAGAGGAAGCCAAATGTCTCATGAACGATGAGGCAGATGCACCAATTTTTCAGTGTCTGACTCACTTTAAGATATAACTGCAAAAGAAAAAAACTTTGCATGAAGAAGACGGCTTTTAATGTCTGCCATGTCTACAGCAGACTGCAGAGGACACTAGACAACATGGTAACTGATGATACCACAACACCTGTAGAGGCGTCAGCAGAGAAACTGTCAGCTGGACTAAATTCTGGGAATCTAAACAAGTTTTTGAAGCAGTGGATGTTGTCAAGTCCTGTGATATCTGCTGTAGAGATGAGTAATGTTACCCTGTTTGTTGTGCCCTCACACAGAGAGTGACTCTATGGGATCCATTGTTATTACCTCCATTGTTTGTTAGCAAGATTACACAAAAATACTGGACAGATTTGCTGAAATTTTCAGGAGATGTTGGTAATGGCCCAACTTAAAAATGATTAGATTTTGGTGGTGATCCAGATTACCGCCATTAGCAAATGATCGTTTTTACTCAATAACTGTTTAACTAATGAAGATATCAACATGATTCTGAGTTCTAGGTGTGGGTTTTCAGGGTCAAAGAATCATATTATGATGGTAACTTTGTCATGGAAGTACTGCTTATAGATGTAATAACAATATATGAGCTACATTGGCTTGTGGTCTCCGAGTACTTTCTAGTTAGTAGAAGTGTTTATTGCAGATTTTCTTTACCTGGTAATTGTATAATGTAACTATTTTACTACCCCAGCTACTGCTTATACTACTTTAGCAGTGTGATGAGTTAACTCGTTACACTGAAAGTATCTGTTGCTGTTTGATTGTATCCCCACTGCAAACAAACCGCTCTAGAGGTAGATTAAAAAAATTATCAAACAATCCAGTTGTAAAAGCAGCCTAAAAACTGCTAAGAGAGATAATCTTTAAATCTTGCTCAAATGTCCATGCTGACCCAAGGATGGACTGATTCGATTTTGGAGATAATGGCCAAAGGTCAGATCCATCGAACCTAACACTCATCAATACTTATGAACAATATCTCAAGAATGCCTTAATGGATTTTCTTCAAGCTTTGAACAAATGTTCACTACGACTAAGGATTTAATTCGATTTTAATGGTCACAGAGTCAAGGTCATCAACTGAGTGTGAACTACTGTATCTTAAGAACATTTGAGGGACTTTTTCAAGATTTTGCTCAAAAGTCTGTTTTGACTCATATGTGATCAAAACATATTTTGAAGGAATCAAATCAGATCAACTATTGTGCCTCATCTTCATTCCCTGCTTGTGAAAACAGTATGTCAAAGATTTAGGTTACTGGAACTTGATCCCTAGCTTGTGAATGTTAAATCTCAAGTCTGTGAAAAGGAATTCTCTTCAAACTTTGCAAAAATGTCTTTTCTGACCCTGACATGATTTGATCAGATTTAAAAGGTTAGATGTCAAAGGTCTAGGTCATTGGGCTTCACATTCATTTCTGTCTTGTGATTACAATAAGGAATTTCTTCACTCCTTGCACAATGTTGCACTCTGACTGATACATACAGTGTTTTGTATATTAATATTTTTAAAGGTGAAGACCCTTGTCCGCTGTCTGACTTGCAAGAAATGCATTTATTTTTCAACGCTTCAGTCTCAGACCTTCATAAAGCAATCCTGGTCTACGTACCTGTCTCTTGAATTAGATGTGCAAAGTACTTCTTTATATTAGTATTTTGGAATAATGGGTCAAAGATCTTTGGGTCTGATGTTCATCCCCTGATTGTTATCAGATTATATCATGACTGCATCGAGGGATTTCTTCAGACTTTGCATTACAGTCCACACTGACTGAAAGATGAGCATGAGAAGGTCATAGGCCCAAGGTCAATGTATTTCTGCATCAGATTTAGTCCCTGCTTGTGAACAGATCCAGTTCAAAGGCAGCAACTCTGCACAAATGACCGTTCAAGAAAGATTTACAGAATTTTTTACTTAAGTTGGCGCACTATGTCTACTATGAGTCAGACATGACCAAATTTAATTTACAGGTCAAAGGTCAGGGTCACTGGATGTTATTACTCTCATGTATTTCTGTGTAAAATCTCAAGAAAGCTCTGAGGTATTTTAAGATGTTGCTTAAATGTCCACCCTGACTCATCTTGCTTGTTATCACAATATCTTTGAAACATTTTGATGGGTTTCCTTTAAACTTTGCACAAATATCCACTCCAACTCAAGGATTAACTGATGAAAAGTTGAGGTCGACAAATGTAAGCTTACTCAACGATACACTGAATAGATTTTGAAGTCTAGAGGTCAAGGTCACTGTGACCCTGAAACCTTGTTACAATAACATTCACCCACACCTATGAAAAATAACAATTTTACCAGCACCATCACAAAAATCACCCTCCAACCTATTTTCACTGTGCAGCAGTTGGACAGCGATTAGGCTGCCAGGCAGTATTCTCTGTTTATTCATTGTTTTACTTGACACCTCCTCCAAACAACAATTTCAAGCATATTTATTACATAAGTTGTTTACAGCACAGCCAACATATGTAAATTAAAGTCACAAAAGAGAGAAAAAGTATAAAGTCTCTTGAATCACTTTCAAGTTCTGCCAGCGAAGCAGAGGTCCAACATTCACACTTCAAAGCTCTTGTCTCACACTCCCAGCATTCATAGTCTTATTTACTGCTGCTTGGACTTCACAGCTGCTTTGAGCTTTGTGTAGAAAAACCCAAAGTTCTGCAGGAGAGAAGAGACAAAGTCATTAAAAACAAACATGGCATGCCAAGTGTTCTCTACCCCTCTGCCAGAGCTTTAAAAAATGTAAGGAAACATGTAAATCTGCTGCGTTGTGTGTGTGGAAGAAGAGCTGCTTAACAAACCTGAATGGCATAATAAACGATCCCTAAGTAAGCAGCGATGCAGCCGCCAAGGAAGAGATCAAAAGCTGCAGGCTTCACTCTGCAGGGAAACGTGCATCAGTGTCCCAGCGTCTCATTTAAATTAAAACATGCACAAAAAGAACAAAGTGCAGATATTCACCTGTACATCACCACTGGGAGATTCATCTGATCATAAAAGGTGATATCAGGGTCCCTGTTTGAAGGAACAAAGATAACGATTTTGTTGTTATTCCCTCTACAGCTTTAAATGTATACATTTTTCTCCACTACTCCTGCATGTTACCTCTTGTCCTGTCTAAAGGTGTGTCTGTGAACTTGCTGCAGATAATGCTTGAACTCCTGCTCTAATGAGTTAACAAGCACTACATGACTGGGCTCCTTATCCAGCAGCTGGGTGGCCCGAGGGACTGATGTGAGGACAGACATCAGATTGGACATGCGGCTGTCGTGGAAGTCCTGCAACGAGAATTAAGATGTGGATTGGAAAAGACAGAAAGGGGATATGTGTTATTTGAATTTTAAAAGCAAGGCTGTCGTAACATAAAAAAAATCTGTAACCATCAAAGGCCACACTTTGAACCGGATAAGTACAGTTTAAACTGCAGCAATAAAAATATTTACAATATGAACTTAGTTAACACTTTTATTTAAGACAAAAGACGTCACCATTAAATTGCTTCTTTTTTGCATGCTTATTAGAGGCTGCTTCACAGACTAAATTAGAGCTTATCAGTGCCTAATGCAATGTGACTATGGCCTACAGTCAATAGGCCATTTACCACAAGTTTTTCTTATAACCACAAAAGTACTGCTTTTTATCAGAAATTGTACATTTATTATGATCTTGCTTAGGTTTCCTTGATAACGCCTTCATAAGGTGGAAGCACTACAGGAATGTTATTCATTATCACTTAGTCTCAATAAGAACAGTCTTTTGTTATAAAACAAGTCCCGAACTTCTAGTCCATGTAATTTCCAAATAACTTATGATTAATAATGCTGTAACTCAGTCTCCAATCTTAAGTGATGTTTTCGTGAAGTATTTCATAGTTTCATGTTATTTAGAGTTTGTTCCTCATTGAAACGTTGCTGACACTTCTCTCCGACTATCTTTAGTATAACACAAACCAATGCTATTTATGAAGTACATTGCAAAGAAATAGACCAAACACTGAAAAAATTAAGAGCACTGAGTGCTTTGTCAGAATTAGAAATTTGATATACTTTATAAATGGACCGCTTCAGAAATGTTCAGTCATCAAGACTCTGGGGTACTCTATGCTCCACATTTGCTCTTTGCCTTTGTTGTGTTATGTTTTGTATCTTTAAATCATCTCTTGAATGCTGGCTCAGTGGTTCCCATGGTTTTTCCTTGGCATCCTCCATAGTTGTATTTAAGAAGAGTAATGCAGCCCCTGGGATCTCTATGCAACAATGTGGATACAGTGCTGTCTAAAAAACCTCTTATTTTTTTCACGGATATAATTAAGATATAATGGATTTAAACAATCACTCTAGTGCAAATAAAAAGTATGCCCTCAGTGTGTTACCATTGTTAAGATAATATATAAACCAAATTCTAACAACCTCAGAATTTACAAATAGTTTATATACGTATCCAGTATTTGATTATATATTCATATACTGTACTTTTTGGCAACATAATAATTCAATTTTAATATTTAATCCAACAAATTTTTGAGTGTATAGTGGTAGTGAGCAGCCATGCCACATTACATTACATTAACATACTGTTAGGGCTGAGAAATTAGGAGCAAACGTCATATCCTATGTTTATGTTTTTTCCTTTTGTTTAAGCATAAGTAACCGTAATAGTTAGGATGAAAGTATTGGATAATGTGGCCCTCTTGTAACCAAGGTTGCCCATCTCTGCTCTAAAAAATAGCACTCAGATTATATACAGATTTTTTAATTGAAAACCCTACAATCCTTCAATAAATCAAAAGAAGACACTATGATTGTCAATTTAACTCGGCCTTTTCAAGGGAAACTTTCATAATAAGAGATACTGAACTTCCAATTTAACAATAGTGTAGTATGCATGAAGAATCACACTTCATTTCTATACTAGACCATTTTTTTATATATATATTTACATATAGGCTGCAAAAAATTAATAAGGTTTAAGGGATTATTCTCAATAGACAGAATTGTGGCGAGAACAGTGCAGCCATTTGCCATCACTACCCACAATAATTCAACTTTCATGTTAATTTGTTCTCCAGATATCATCAAAATGTACAAGTCTAATTTGTCATCTATCCAACATAGATTTTAAAAACACCAACGATACTTTAATAAGTCATCATGTCACAATTTGCAGGGTTCAAGTTTTTTTTTTAAATGTATGTAGTACCCAAAAACCACCACCAGAGAGCAGCACTTGCTCTTGAGCAATACCCACTATCAGCAGAAACTTACCATCTGGCCTTTGAAAAGCTGGATGTCTTTTGGTGACCCCTTGTGGAGGACAACAGTAAAGATTAATCACACATGATACTACAGATAACATGAAGGGCATGTTCATTCTGTTTTCATGTGTGGGATCACCTTCTCAGAGAGGTTGTACATATAACGTGCCAGTGCTTCTGCTATGATGATGCCATTACGTTTCAGTTTCCTGAAGTCCACCTGTGACCTGTGAGAACACAAAAAGACAGCCTGTATGCATCTCTATACATATCATCATTTTGTGTTGAAAACATATTTGATTGTTTGGTAATTTAAAAAAAAATCAAGCTCACATTGTGTCTAATATGGAGCCTCTGAGCTCAGATTTCGGGTCCTCCAGGTGAGACAGAGTGAAGCTTGGTATCCTGCGCAGGCTGTAACGCTCGTGCTCCCAGGCCACTGTGGAGTCCACAAGATTGATCTTCTTATGAACCAGTCCCACCTTCACCCAGGGGAATCTTGAGGACACCACCTGGTGGAGAGATAACACAGTTCATGGATCTTGTGGACTAGCTCAATTTTTGAGAGCCAGCAGTCAAGCTTGTTACCTCCTCCAGCTGCTGAATGAAGGCGTGCATGGGAGTGTCGGGTCTAGGAGGGCGAGACACATGCATGTAGAGTTCATCACCGTGGGCCAGCGTGTCCAAACACAGGACAAACGCCACATTGTCGTGGAGTAGACTTGACTCTGGAGAGAGGAAGAGTTAAGGTGAAGCAACTCAGACTTGGTTTGGTCTGTCTGGAATATGTATGTCAGGTTATCAAAACTGCTCTGTTCATTTTTTTTTAACAGAGGGCCAAACTGGTACTAATTGTTTGATAATTGTAAGAGGCCAGTTATAATTGCTAAAAGATTCATAAAAGTAACTGATATATAGCTTTCAACCAAATGTATTAAATCTCTGAACTCAAACACAAATAATATTAATAATTTTAATGAGCTCAATACAGGAGTAAAAGTCATTTCATCTACTTTACCTGGGCTCTGAACAGAGGATTTATCAGTGAGGTGTATTCTATTAGGTTTTGTATTCCACCCCCAAGGCATTAAGAGGTCCATGTAAAAGTTTAATGAAAAATAATGAAACAAAACTATACAGATGTGTTTTTACATGTAGTTCTTTGTGGTGTTGTAGCAACTGAGGTTTAAACCTTCATGGTAGATTTGTCAGATGTTTCTTTACGTTTTCCACTTTAATTTAATATCATTTTTAGATGTTTTGAGTGGCATTTTTGGCCTTAACAGATAGTGGCGAGACGGTAGAAAGATTCAGAAATGGGGGGAGAGAGCAGGGGAAGACACACCTCAAATTGGCCTTAGGTGGGAATTGTATTATAGGTGCATGGTTGCTACCCTCCCCACCAAACCAGCACCCTCACATTTTTAATGTTTGAACTCACAGACACAATAAGCTAAAAGGGGTCAAAAAGAGGCCCAGAGCCCACAAGGGACCCACCCCTGAAGTAGGTGATTAGACAATGTTTTCCAAAGGTAAATATTAAGTCTACTCAGTAAAACTCACCAGCATGGTCTAAGTTCTCTTCAATCCATCTCTTTGTGCCAAGGAAATTGTATTTTCCTCCTCCAGTTAAAGAGAACATCAAGTGATACCTGATGGTCAAAGGAAACATGAAATTATCAGAATGTGTTTGAAACATGGTTATCGATTCCCTACATCTGGACATCAGGATGTAATCATAGTTGTACATCATCTAACCATCAAATTAAATCTGAGCAGCAGATTTTGATGTTGTGCTGCTCTGTTGTGAATTGAGCTTTTCAATCAGAAATGTGTTCTTACTTTCCAACTTTTCTTAACTTTACGAAAGGATTTTTTTTCCTAAAAGCTTCCAGTGATTGAAGTTAAAATAATGCAGGGTTATTTGACTGATTTGTATAAAATAGAAAAAAAGCATTCCTGAATTTATTCTAAGACAAAACTGACTGGCAGAAAGAATCTTTAGTCATTTATTTTTACTTGAATAGTGAAGTTAAAATAATTTGACATACTTACTTACTTAAATGACTTTTTTTTTTTTTTTTAGCTTTTTGCCCTTTAAAATCTTTTCCACAAAATTTAGGAGTCATTTGCTGTACTTTTATTTCACAAACCTTTGATAACTAAAATAGCTTTTTTTTTCTTTTTCCAAAGATCAGGTTGATAAAATAAGAGGTAATAAAAATATAAAAAATGTTTCCACCACATGTTGACAAAATAGATCAGACTTTATCCTGTAACAGCAGAGAACTTAAAAACTACCCAACTGAGTATAAAGCAAACAATTTTATCCAAAAACTGAACTAACCTGAAAAGTCAGCAACATTTATGGGATTAGCAATCTCATCCTGTATAAAAGCTTTTCTGTGAGACATTTTATTCCACTGCTTTAGTGGTCCAATTGGAAGCACGGGAATTTGACGTGTAAAAGTGTTTCTTCTCTGTGAAATGGATGTTAAGACTACAGCTCCTGTGAGGAGGATATGTTTTTACACATGTATACTCTAATAGGAATGCCTTTATATGAGCTCCAACAACAGCCGAGATCATCTTGGATGGAACTGATTATTTCCGTAAAAGTCTCTTTTTTTTTCTACCTGAACATCTGCCATAGTTGGCAGACAGGGCGATCAACAGCTAAAAATGCAGTTTTCATTTTCCGTGATCAAGTCTCATGTGAGGAACATGTGAGTGTTTCAGGCAGCAGGATGAGATGTTCTTCAGCAAAAAGATCTTACTCAGTTATCAGACAAGACCACACAGGTAATGTTGTCCATAGTTGTGCTAAAATTTAGTTAGTTACTCTCAATATCTTTAACTTAAAGATTTTGTCATGTGTGTTTGTTACTCACGGTGGTCTTGTGCTTGAGCTGCTGTAAAGCTTCTGGAAGAGACGCACTAACTCCAGGAGGATGGTGACCCCACTGCCATTGGAGTCTGCTCCATATGACAACCACTTTTTAACACACACAAAAAAATATATACACATATATATATATATATGTATGTATGTGTATATATATATATATATATATATATATATATATATATATATAGATAGATAGATATATATACATATATACATATATATACATATATATATATAAACACACACACACACACACACAGTGTTTATATTAGAGAGGGACTACATTGGTTACCATCGAAGCCATTTCAATGTTATTCTCACTTTCTGAGTCAAAAAAAAAAGAGAGAAAAATACACGCAGCTTAGCAAACTAATTTAGATAGCTTTCAGAAGAATAAATATATATATATATATATATATATATATATATATATATACATTTATATAAATCAAAACAAACAGTAGAGCTTAATGTAATGAGCTAAACATGAAATTAAAACCAGATAATTGCATTTTTTTCAAAGCACGTTAAAGTCAATTTGACTTGCTTATTCCCAGATGCTTTTGTTAATGCTTCATTAAAGACCCTTTTTGTGACTGGTACAACTAAACATATCCACTGTTTTTGTAAGGAACATAACATAAATCATATATTTAAGACTATCAAAGAATATTTACTATTTTTCATGACATAATTAATTTAGCCTTATTATGCACATGGCGTCTTAGTGAAAAATTACATTGGAATACTTACTGGCAGAAATTTAACATTTCTGTGTCATTTTTGGAAATTTAAAGTTGACTGGCAAGTCACATTGAGCAAGTAGGGGAGCCATATGTGGCCTCAAGGCTAATAATTGCCTTTCTAATATTACTAGATAATATTTCGGTAATGGTGATATTGCATTTCTTTTCCTTGACAAATGGAAAACTGAGGGAAGCTATGTGAAATAAATGCATTGTTTATACAAATGTACAATAAGAAATGTACATATATTCAATAGTAGCCTGCACAATTTGAAAAAAAAGTAATGTGCAACAATATTGCTCAAAAGTTGGTGTAAGGATAGCAGCAGTAAATAAACTACTATTCAAGTGCAGAAAGAGTTCCAAGAGCCCCATCCTGTGCCAAAGCATTTCTTACATTCTTAGCCGAGTTATTGTGAAAATATGGAATACAACCCTATCATATAATGTTCAGAAATTATATTAAAAAATGGCCCTGCATTCAGATTCAGATCACCATCAAAACCTAATGACTCCTTTTTTGTGCCATGGCAAACATTTCCTGAAAATTTCATCAAAATCTGTTGGAAATTTAAGAATTATCTTGCTGATGTACGGACAGAAAGATGGACAGACGGACAAATGCCAGCAAAAACATAATCTCCTTGGGGAAGAAAATAATACTTCTAAGCTTTAGCTTGAGCTACCTGCAATTTTTTTCCTGAATCCAGAGTAAATCCACAAAGCTCAATTTTAATATCGAAAATGACACGAATTAGTCTGAGAAGAACTAACTGAGCTTCATCAAAGTGCATCAAAAGTAAAAGTGTACCCTTTCGACAAAAGCCTTCAGTTTACAGGTAAAACTTCCAATACATCAGCAATACAACGACAATACAATAAGGATAGATGTGCAGGTTTTTGTGCAGCCCTATTCACAGACCTGTTATGAAGAAGTGTTTTTCATTCTGATGTGACTCACCGGTGCCAGCCCATAGGAGTCATAGTGAGACGTGATGACTATCGTGGGTGGATCCTCGCCTGCTCCGGGAAGAACTCCCTGAAATACACATCAGCACTCAAAGAGCAGAACAAAAGAACAATCACTGCAACGGTACCATCACTTAAAGGTCTTACTCCTACCCCTCACCTCTAGAGTGATTATAGCATTGTCAGTGAATGCCTTAATTGGGACGTTGCTGCTCACTAAGATTTGGAAGGCTGTGGCTGTGACCATGCTGCGAAGCACTGACACAAAAAAGAATATGATGCAAACCTCAGTCAAAAAAGTGATGGAGCATTTTTCTCAAATGTGTTTATCATACAGTATGTACAAGCCCAAACAACGTTGCATGTTCTGTTGGTTCTCTCACCTCTGATAAACACAGATGAAGTCCGTGTGGCTGCCGCTTGTTTGACTTCCTCATACATGTAAAGCAGCTGTTCATCTTCAGGGGCCACATACACGGGCATGAGGGTCTCCTTCAGCAGGACAGTGCTCTCACTTGCCATGAAGGACTGAAGGAGGCAGAAGAAAGGGTTGATGTTTTCTCTATTACTTTAATGGAAGCTTGGACCTTGATGTTCATGTTGACGGTGTGTCCTGGAACAGAGAACATTACAGGGGTTTGTTACCTGTATGGTATCCTGAGAGATACTGGAGATATTCTTGGGCAGCAGGAGCAGAACTGCAGCAGCATTTTGTCTCTGAGCCTCCATGAATTTTTCTGCTGTAAAGTCCACCACCTTCATGATGACACAGCGGCGGGTCAGCACAGGCTCGTCTGCTGAGCGGGCCTCTGCAACCACGATGGCTCCACGACATCCTCAGGAGATAAAAGCAGATAATGTAAGAGGGGAGCAGGGATTGGCAGATAATTGCTTTGTAAGCTGATTGCAGGTATCGGCAGATGTGACATTTTTGCAGATATTTACAGCAGTATTCTCACCGTACATACTGAACATATAAATCCCATGTATTCGTAATAATACTGGCAGAATGTACAAATGTAACATGTTTTTTCATGTTTTTTTCTCATCATCAGTGTATGTCTATATGTCTCAATCAAAACTATAATGTTTGAAATTATAGCATGTTTTTCCTGTTTCACATCTATTTCTATCACAAATAGACTGTCGCCGTGAAATTTTGGTAAATTGGAGACTTGGAGTTCTTGACAAAAAAATATTGGTATTATCGATATCATTATCGTCCAGTATGGATTTGGAAATATTTGCATGATTGTTAGAAGCAGTTTACTCAGGTGTTGTGCATCCACCTCGATACACCTTAGTCAATCTCCCATATCCTTCAGTGACACCTCACTGGCCTACAAAATTTCAAAAGACTCAACAACTGCCACTCCCTCATTACCCCTCTGTCTCATGGTGTCCCCCAGGCTCCTGTGCTTGGACTCTCTGATTTCTAATATGGGCTACTTACTCCCCTTTATGAGCCATCATGATTTCTGTCGCCACTGTTATGTCATTGACTCTAGGCTTTAAATCCACTATTCCTTTAATACACAAACCTGCTCTACACTTACCAACTGCCTCACCAAATACAAACATGGAGGTACACCAATGTCCTCACACTTAACCAGGGAAGGGAATTGATAAGATTTTACTGATACAAATTCCAATAAAGATCCTGCTCATTGAACCATTCTTTTAAGATTTCCTATTCCTGTCGATTTACATTGTCATTAAAGTTGGTCTATTTAAGTTTTCAGTGGCAAAAATGTCAAACACATGACCCTCCTGGTAATTGATGCTGTGCTGCATAAATAAATACATCTGCAAGTTACTGGTGTTTCCACTTACTGAAAGCTGTGCAGTGAGCGTCTTTCCAACAAAAAATTAAGCCACAATTTTGATCACTTTTTTTCCCTGTCTGCCATGATTTTTTGACGTCTCTGTCATAATTTCTGCTGTGTAGGCATGCAGAAAAAGGTGGAAGGAATTGATAAGCAAAAATACTAATGATGTTGATTGAGGGAGTTGTTGTCAATTATCAACTGGAATTGGTTTTCGATTTCCATCGCTACACTTGACAAATCAGACATGATTATTACTAAACCAGTTCTACCCAGACATATTGGCAATTTTGGAGTAATTTTTTGACTGTTGTTTGTCCTATAATCACTTTATCACTCAGCTCACAGCTCGCAATAGATATATATTTATAGAGAGAGAGTAATTCAGCTGACTTATCTGTCAAGAAAACACATTGCCTGGGTTATGGAGGTGGGCTACAAGTTTACGACACTGAGTTCATCTCTAACAATGTACTGTACTTTGTCTATCGCTTGGTCTTAAATCTCAACTAGACAGGTCAGCGGTAACAAGTTGTCAGGTGTGTATTGATGGAGAAAAAGTCTAAAATGTCCTGTAAAGAGAAAGCTTGTATGGCGAAACAGAAGCTTAAAGTTACACAGAATTCTCATAAATCACCTAAAGTAATTGAAAAGAGAAAATGAGTAAATGAACCTCCGCTTCTGCACTTACCATGCTTCTGTTGAACCAGGTCGTACTGCTGCATCCTGTAAGCAGTGAACTCATAGGAGGACACAGCAGGGAGAGCTGACCCATGCAGATGCTGGATGCAGAGCAGCAGCAGACCTGCAGTCAAACACAGGTCTGTCTGCAACATGCTGCGACGTCCTGAATTGATCTGATACACTTGTGATCTACAAGGACAGGCAGATGTTACAGGAGACACTCAGACAGTTTAATGAACAAAATCCATTTACATACAGCATATTATTGAGAGTTCATTTAAGAGATGTCCAAGGAAAATGAAGATAATCCACTCTGCCATGTGCTGCCAAATTCCAAGCCAACAGTGACTTCAGGGAGGAAGTCAAAAATATCTTTCCCTTATACTACAACATTGACTAGATACTCTATAGCACAAATGGCTTTGAGATGCTCCTCACCTTTCTCCCAGGGCTCTTGTTCTCTCACCACGTTTTCCCGAACAGGCGGCGTGGTCACAAACTAGTTCCTGGGACTTGAGGCGTCTCCTTAAAGGTAAGCCACAATTCACCATCTGCTCTCAAGGGATCAACTGGAGGCTAATCACAAACACCCAACCCCCCACCCTCACTGTCCCTCCGTCTACTTATCTGTACGTATAAAGCTTTACAATACATTGGACTAATAAGATATTCACTGAAATATTTTCAAGCAAGATGTATGAGCTAAGATCGTACAGTTACATCAGTATAGTCTATGTTGATGTTTATTTAATAAGAGGAAGTGTCAGTGCTGAAACTGTTAACATCTACAGTAACAACCACTGACACTGCTGTGCTTATTGACCACAAAATAATAAATCTGATGATGAAACTCTGTTCCTCTCTGCTCTGGTGATCAGCTGAATACAGGCGTTTACCACAAAAAGCTGATCACCCGAGCCAAATCAGATGTAGACACACCTCCATGGACCAATCATCTTCTGATTGTTGGTAGATCATACTACCAGACTACTCTCATCAGCAGCCTGATTCACACTGCTGTCCAAAGCTGTAATATTTACGCCATTGCTAAGCTACTTCAGTTAGACAAACTTAGGCCTGAGGAAATATGTGATCTTTAGTTTGTCACTCTAGCGTAGTTAAAAGGTTTGTTTGGAGTGTCCAAACAACTTAAAAGCAACTACAGTATTCCCAATCTATAACATCTTATTGTTACTCTTGTTTGACAGTTTACTCTTAATCAAGAGACCTGATCAAGTTAGTCCTTATGGCTGTGGCAATAGTGTAACAACTGATTATTAAAAAATAATTAGAAATGCTTATTGTCAGGTCTCCAGCCATTTTTGTAGTCCTTGTTAGCAGTAAGTTAGCAACCATCATTTTAAATACAAAACAAGGCTTTAAGATTCAAAGGCAGGCAACATCAGATGCATATTATTATTTCTCATTGAACATTCACAATTTCATGTGCGTGTGTTCATCATGAACTTCACTTCAGGCATTTTTTCAGAAACCGGTATTCTAAGTCCCATTTAGTTTGGGGGTTGGGGAACCAGGAAACGCTAAATGCTAACTCACTTGCACGTTTCTGGTCTCATTCCTGCACCACTCTATAACAACATTTTACTCTTGCTGATTACATTTAACCCCTTAAAGCCTGAAAATACAAATTATAGCCAGAAAATTCTAATTTTTTGGAGCTGAAATGTTTATTTCACTCTCTACAGTAATAAAAAAAAAATCTAAATTTCCATAAAATTTAACATACTGTATAGATTTTCTGTATCTCGTTTGATACATAAGGTGTTTTTGGCAACTGATAATCCACTTGAGGACATTTTTATCATTTATCTGATTGAATTCAGATTCTTTTTTAGTAATTTGTTGATCATATTGATTAGATAGAGGTATCATAAAAGTATGTATCAAACAGGCTTTAACTCCCAAGTTTGCTTATCTGAGAACAAAAACACACACGGCAAAGCCAAACTTCTGATAGCTAGTATTTATTTTTTGATATGTTGCACTATACACAGAACTTTAACACTGTTAAAATCTAAATGGAACCAGTTCACAATCATCATAAGAAGCACCTGACGAAACAAAAACAAGAAAGCATAAGTCTATGTATGAATTATTTCCCATTCTTTGAAAAATAAATTAAAAAACACACAACTGTAAAATAAATAGCTTCTGTTAAAATGCATTACTTCCAATTTCCTGTGTGCAAAGACATTGGCCAAAAGTAGTGCACATAATAGAAGACGACTGTGTCTATTAAGAGGGTGTCAAACCAAATCAGCACCAGAGTCCATCACACAGTCAGTCCCTCGGTGTTAATGCAATCTGTACGCACGTGGCTAGTGCATCGTATTACCTGACCACTTGTCTTTTTTTCTACTGAATGCACATCATTTCATATCTATAAAAATGGCACGTTATTGGCAATATTCTTTTAAGCTTGCCTACTTTTATAACTCTAATGCTATAGAAACATTGAGGCTGTATTAGGCATAGAAATGTACAAGTTACCAGACATAATGATCAATTTTCATTAGTTATTTACTCTCCACAAACTATTATTCAGAGCAAATCCAAGCCTTACATTTTTGTTTTTCTATTGACTGAATTATATTAAGGGGTTCAGATTTTTTTCTCCTTTATAGTCATAAAAACCCAAACAAAAAAGTTGAAAATGTGCAAAGTAAGTCATGAAAGATTAATGCAAGCTGTCCCACATCACTGCAGCACATCTACAAAGACTGTAAGAGTCTTCATTCTTGATGTGTGTGCAGTGTTTGAGAAGAAACTTCACATCCTGATCTGAAATCCCTTCTATGCGAGTGAAAAGAATATTCTGAATGTCACCACGAGAGAAAAGCTTACACCAAAGTGTAAAGTGCACACATATACAGAACTGGAGTCACAATTCCTGCTAGTTTTTCTGACGAGGAAATAAATCAAGGGGAGAGTGAGTCAGATTGTGCAGAATGACTAAGATGTTGTGTACTGGGGGAGAACTAAACAGGAACTGTCAGGGCGGGGGTTGCTGGATTGCAGATTTACATGCAAGTGACTTTTGACATTTCCAACAAAAATTTTAAGATGTCTGCAGAGCTCCGTGACCTGTTGCACCAGCTATGTGTAAGTTCTGTCTTAATAAACGATGTTAAATCGACACTGAACCCAACGTTAAAAGTAGTGAACTTTAGTTACATCAAAAGAATCCTGTCTCTAATTTGTTTTCATTTCATGTAGTGAGTCATATATCCATTTTCTCCCACTTATATGGGGCAGGGTTGCAGTGACAGCAGGCATATGGTGCATTTCATGTGATCTCAGAGATTGGAAAATACAAGTTGCAAACTAGATGCTTCACTGGGAATGCTCCCTTGAGTCTGAACTGGGAAGCTGGAGGATCTTTAGTTACCCTGAGGTGTAACATCATGCCTGGCTCTAATTATTCAAGTTATGAGGTAAATGAATTCACCCCAATGCCAGGTTCAGACTACATGATTTAAGCACAATTACAGCCCTACACATCTCTGGACCTGTGAACATCGTCTTGTGTAGTGTGTCTGGGGACAGGGTCAGGGCCTTGAGCTGCGTTTCCACTGAGGGGTCTTGGTTTGGTTCAGTACAGTTTGTAGCGGTAAGCCCTGAGCCCCCGGCTGTACCTTCGCTTAAGGGTGGGAATGTGAGTCAGACGAGAGGGTTACACCAGCTACGTAATTGCTTGACATCACAGCAGCATGACACAGTGCAACATTCTGAAGTAGAGCGTAACGTTATAAACACAGAGCAACAATTGAGGACTTCCAGCACTCCATGGAGCATTGTTTTCATGCGAACATTCTTTGCGGCAAAAGCAGTGTACAAGTCACTCACACTAAATCCACAGGCGATTTAAACATTGCGTGCTATGATTTTGTTTTAGCTCGTGGGAAGTGACAATTTTTGCAACCAATCAACAGACTGAAGTAATTTTAGCTCCACCCTTTAGTCAGTTTGATGTGCTCTGTCCCCCAAAAAGTGGGACAGCACAGATAAGTTATCTGGGCACCTCCCACCTTATCTGGCAGTGGAAACACCAGTAAATGTGTACCAAACTGAGCAGTACTGAACGAGACTGCTTGGTGGAAACACACCATAATACTGTTAATACTGTTAATAGCATTCCTTTGGCTGTTTGAGCTCTGCATTCCATCACTAAAAAGTGATTTTCACTTCAGCAACAAAGCTGCGCCATAGCCTGTTTTGATCTGTGTAGCACTAAACCAACCCGTAAGTCTTGGCCCATGGCCTGACATGCACTTCTTCAAAAATAAATGAAACCTCTTATCATGACAATGCAGACTGCAAGCTCCGTGACTGGTCCTCTGCACAGCATCAGCCATTTTAAGTAGGTTGTGAATGTGCCTGAAAAAAAAAAGATTCAATAAGCCTATTAAGGCCTTTTAACATGTTTGTTTAATTGCTTGCCACATGTATTGTACTGTCTGAGGTCCAAACTGCAAAATTGCGAATAACCTGGCATTAGGTCCCAAGGTTAGACAAGCTAAGAAATACTGATTTAACAAAACTCTATTTTAGGATGGATTAAAGTATCTCTGCCAATGGAGAACAAAATCTGGGGTAAAACAGATCATCTGTTCTTTTTTAAGATGAAATCTATCATAGAAAACTCCATGCTGACACCAAACAACCATTAAAACCCTCTGTTCCTTCTTTTCATACAAGTTATACTCCCCTAAAATGATCACCATGAGAGTCTGTTCTTGATTTTACACCTATTAGGAGCTGAGTGTATGATTAAAGTTCTAACTTATGTCTTTTTGCTCCTATCTCAGCTGGTGCAACACCTTGAATGTTAAAACTGTGTAAACTCCTTAAACGATAGACCTTGTGTTCAAACTACACTTAGCTGGACTTGCACAGAGCTGGTGCACCAAAGTACTGAAGAGTTTCCAGAGTGATGTAAACATGACAGGTGAGCAGTGTGCATTCCTAACAGCAAGGACTACTTTCCTCAGAAAATGATGAACAACATCCATTGGCAACGACATTACACAGCTGTGTCCGGTGCTACATTTACAGTTCTTGTCCCCAAATTAAAAAAAGCAAATGTACATCAATACAAAACAAACACAATGACATAAAAAAAATAAATAAAGTGGAGAACATTGGTTTCATGATGGCATTAGTGCCAGTCTTACAAATAAAATGATTTCATTTTATCATTAAATTTTGGGAAAACACCCTCAAATTTTTGAGATTATAAAGTCACAAATTCACAAGAAAGTAAAACCAAAATGTTTGCGTCAAAGATGAGGTATATTTAAAAAGGGAATTTTTGACATTTTTTTTAAGTCATACATTTTCATTTAATAAACTTTAGAACCCGTCTTCCACTTTGTTGCACTCACTTACTTCAATCAGTTTGTTGTTTCCCTTTGAAACCCCTTATTTATGTCACTAAATAGGCTAAAACTACATGTACTTCCTATTTCCTCAACCCCTGGGGTGCCTTATTGGTAAAGACTTTTCTTGTGTCTTTTTTGTTATAAGTACAAAGGCATAATTTACAATGCCTCTGTGACTCTAAACAAAATGGATTTAAAACTGTCTTACATGAAATAAAATGGCCCCAAGACCAGAGAGTCCACACCATGCAAGTCTGATTCATCCTATGCACCTTTCTATGATTTAAGGGCCACACAGACAGAACTGCTTGGCTATCAGCGCCCAAATTACACAGTATATTCACACAATAATACAGTCCTTCAAACTAATAATCTATTATTTTTTCGAAATACAGGTGTTAACGATTGGAGTAATGTTGCCTGTGTTAAAGTAAATATGTAAGGTTAGTTTGGACTGTGATGGTGGGGGCCCACAATGATATCTGTACATGGGGCCCACAATTTCTGTTGGCACCCGTGCTCAATCCAAATGAAACTTTAACTTTACCAGTCCCTTAACTGCAGACAGGATACGAAGCAAACTGTCTCATCTGGTATGGTTTTCTTCCACACAACAGGAAATCTTCAACTTCATTATCTTAAAATGTATTTGTTTAGTTTCTCATAAATTACAGCTTTTAAACTTGGAAATTCCCATTTTTCTTCTTTGAATTTGCTACTTTTTAATACATGTTTTCGACTTTATGATCTTAAAAAACTGAGGTTCTCCCGAAAAATGTACAGACCATTTTTTTTTCAATATTTCTTAAGAGGGCCCTAATACGCCAGTATAGTATCCTAAAAAATAAAACAAAAGAAAAGTAATATTCCATGTCATTTCTTTTGAGGACAATTGCAGGAGAAAAGCTACAAAGCCTTAATGCAGTTGCCCGTATTTAAAACTTTCCTAATTTCACCTGTTCCCTTGAGAATATCAAACATTTCAAACCACATTTTTCTGTGTTGACTGCACTTCTTGACCTTTTAAACATCCACTCATGTCAGGCTAAAATGGACAAAAAAGAAAAATAATTAATGAGCCGTGTTCTGAGTTCAACAAACAGTTGTTCTATTCCTACAGGTACTACAGTGAGGGGTAAACTTAAACGTTACTGAGTATACCCTTTATTTAATGTCTCACTAGCACAAGGGTTTGATCAGGTTTAAATAAAATCCAGTAAATTATCTTCACAGGCTGCTCATAAGGACAGGCAACATGCAAAAACTAGTTGTGTTCAGTTTCTTCAACTTGGTTAAAAACAATTAAGCAGTACAACCTTTGTGTAACAGACGAATTTACAAGAAAAAAAATCCTCTGGATCTGATATCCAAGTGTTAGCATTAGTGTTTAACAGCAGCTTGATATTTCAGCTCTACTGTCTTGGACATTTTTAGACACACACATATATTATTTTCATGTTTGACACATTTACACAGGAAGACGAAGCAGACTGGCTGAAAGGAAACAGAAAGAGAGAAAAATGGCCACTTCAAACGTCCATTCTCCTCTGGCCCATCAGTAGATTCCAAGGATGATGCAATGTCACAGTAGTGTCAGTGCCACCATTTTGTTGAGCATTTGTCACCCTGTTTTGTTTTGTTCTTCCATAATCTTTAAAAAGCTCCATGTGAGCCAGAAATGTGTACAAGCATGAGATGAAAGTTGAACCAAAAACAGAATGAAAGTAGCATGTTTTCCTTCGAGGTAATGTTTCTGCCATCAGTCGAGTCCTCGCTGATCCAACCATGCAGCAGAACAACGCACAGATCCAACCATAGGAGGAGCGTGCACACACACTGTACATATCAACTCTTTTGTCAAGACTCCACTTCTTTCCCATTTTTTATTTTAGCTTCTTGTTTTCCCTTAGTGCTGCAGCCAGCTGATTTTTCTTCCGCTGCAGCCGCTCTGGTCAGTAGTTAGCCTCAGTGCAGGTGGCAGGAGAGAGATTTATTTGAAAAGGGGGCCAGGAATGGTGCTACTGGATTTGACAGGCTGTGGAGGGAGCAGCCTGGCAGCACATGCAGGTGGGGTTGACTGCTTTGGGGGGGATCAGATCCAGGTCCTCGTCATCTGGGATCTCATCCAGCCTGTAGCCATCCTTCAGGAGCTGGATGTTCAGGTCCTGGTTGATCTGCTGCAGACAGAGAAGAGAAGGTAAACAGTCTCAGTGGAGTATGGGGATAATTTGGACATAAAATAAAGTTTGTGAGAATAAACACTGATTCAATTCTTAAGTTACCAC
Organism: Cetoscarus ocellatus; assembly: GCA_037902135.1. Taxonomy (NCBI): domain Eukaryota; kingdom Metazoa; phylum Chordata; class Actinopteri; order Labriformes; family Labridae; genus Cetoscarus; species Cetoscarus ocellatus. The sequence goes on along the minus strand of JBAMNC010000571.1, from coordinate 136,951 downwards.
TTAAGATGATTAAATATTGTAAAACAAAACAAACAACAAAAATACAGAAAAAAAAAACATTTTTTTGAAAAATGTTGAGGGCTTTCAGAGTTAAAGCTTTGATCACAATGAGAATAATAGAAAGTGACACTTTATAGCAATGAGTGCATCTTATTTTGCTTATCAGTGGCACCAGAGTAAGGTTAGGACAGCAGAGGAATGCAACTCACTGGAGTATTTTCCTGTTCAAAGTGATATGAACTCAAGACACCATTGTGCCTTTCAATGTCTCATTTTACCTAAAAAAAAGTACAGCTTAGTGTACCAAAGTTGTCTGGTGTATAACTTTTCACTTTTCCCATTACTATGGGCAATTTTATTTAGTTTTTTTTCATTTAGTTGAGGCTGCTTTTTAGTTTTTAGTTTTTATTTAGTTTCCAATTTGATGTCAATACCTTCCAGAGTTTCCTTATTTGCTTTTAAAGAAGCAGGCTTTGGTGCATAAAGGAAGTTAATCACCTTTAGCTTGAGATGGAGCAAACTGCAGATTAAAAGTATGACAAATTCACAAAATTACTTGGCTTAAAGTTGGACCTAAACTTAGTTATTTTTATAACCAGGTAACATTTGACTTTCATTAGTCATTCTTTTATTATCTGCACTCCTGCATTTTTCTAAATATATATGTAACAGCGTAAAACATTATAAAATAATACATGTCTTGCCTGAACACGCTACATGACCAGCATTGAAAAATATATATTTTTTCTTTAACTGAAGTGTTTATTTTTAATCACATTAATGAAAGGTGAGAGTAGTTCACACTGGAATCAGGAAACATCTGTTCATAATTCCAGAGGCACTGAAAGTTTAGAGCTTCACCTGCTTAATTTAAGTGACACACAAACTGGGTTTGTTGGCACAGTGTAAGCTGCAGTATCAAATCTGTTGAGATACCTCAGACCTAAATTTTCACACAGAGGCACTTCTTGTGTTCTTTGGATCAAAAAAATGTAAGGACTTTTACTCCATGGTTGGACTACTTATGTGTTCACATAATGCTTTTATCCTGAAGGTTTTTCTGTGACAGTTACTTGTTTAATGACAACTTTTGAAAAGTTGTTCCACTTCATATCTTTAATATTTTTCTTGTTTTTTTGTTTTTTTTACAGATGTTAGTTCATACTTTTAATCTTTGTAATATATCAGGCAAGAGGTGAGATTAGAAAACTTCTTCTACTTCTGCATACACTGATTTTGAACATGTATACCTTTTATTCAGTTAAATGATTGTTAAACAATTTCGAAAAGCTGCATTTCTAAAATATGTGTAATACACCTAGAGCCATATCCACCATATAACAAGAGCTTGCAAAATAAAGAGTGCCCTAAATGTATGTTGTGTTCATTTGTCCAGCTCAACTACTTAACAAAAAGACAGTAAACTAGTTAATTTTTTGAAGTGTGAACTTGGTAAATTGTTTTTAAGGATATTGAACTTTGAACATAAACAAATTAATGTATGAACTAAACTCTGAGCTAGCACATTTTGAGTGTGTAATTGTACATCAAAATAATATATTTCAAAGTTGGATCAAATAGTACATCTATTTGTGTTAATTTGATTCCCAAAGAAAGATAATGTTGAGATTAGTTTAAAATTCTCCATGTGCATGCCCAAAAATGGATGCAATAAAAAAAATACATTTAAACTTGTGATCAAACCAATTTTAATCATTAGACGATTTAGCATTTCATAGTGCTTTAACCTTTTAGCTTATGACAGCCCAAATTAACACAAGAAATAATGACTAAATTAAAATAACTTAATAAAAACTGAGAGAAGCATGGAGCACAGTAGGATGGAAATGGATACAGAAAAAATGTGAAAACAGAGAAATGTACTCCAGCAGGAAAATGAAAAGGACTTTGGATGAAACTTGTGGATAAATTGGTGCTAATAAAAGTCTCGGTTTGCTGGGGGGTTTTTTGGGGGTTTTTTTAAATCAGTGGGTGCACAGATACCTGGTGTGGGTGGTGGGACAATGGAGCAGGGTGTTGATGTTTGTGGATTCACCAAATGAGGCTGTGAAACAAAAGAACGTGTTTATAGATACCTGGTCCCTCAGACATCTCACCTCGGCTGAGGAGTATCCTGATGACGAGTATCTGGACATGTCAAAGTCATCATCACTGAAAAAGCAGCAGAAGTGAGATAAATTAAATCACGAACATTGGAGATAGGAGGTATTGGTGCTCAGCAGTAATGTGTTTGAATAACTCGCAGTGTAATTTGGTGACACTAACATCTGTATTGGTAGTTTTGATACATGACAATTAAAGTGAGGAGAGAACAAAGCGGGATGCACACATAAGGATTTTCTAAATCTGAAGAGATTTTTTATAGAGACCCCACACATGAAGATAAAAAATCAGGTATTCAACAGTTTTGATCATTCTGTGTGTGGTGTGCTCCGATAATCTCAACACAGAACACCACACGCATAACCATTCTGTCCCACCTACGTAGCTCATCTGCTTCAAGATTTGACATGTTGTGTGTTCAGAAATAGTCTATAGTATACCTTGGTTGTAACGAGTGGCTATTTGAGATGCTGTTGCCTTTGTATGATTCCAAACAACTCTAGCCTTTCTCCATTAACATTTTGGCATCACCAACCATGGCACTTTAAAGTCAATTTAATCACCTCTCTTCCTCATTTTGAAGCTCAATTTGGAATTCAGTAGGTCATCTTGATCTTGATTATATGCCCAAAAGTAATGAGTTGTGGGCATGTGATCGGCTAATTGGTCGTTTGCGTGAACAAGTAGTTGAACTGCTTATAAAAAACCTAATTAAGTGGCCAGCGAGTGTTTGTCCTGACATCAAACTTGCAGATGAGTAGATTTGTTTAATAATTAAGATAATGATCACACACTTAAATCACAGAGGCATGAATTTGCACTCTACTCTAAATTCTACTGAAACATATTTCTTAACAGTAATGGCTGACAAGACAGACACAACACTAGGATCCCTTACACTCAAGATGTAGCTTTTTTATTCTAATGCCTCTGGTTTATAGACTTCTTCTTTAAGCTAAACAGAGCAGAGTCATTGTGTGAGGCCCATACTCTTGAATTTAAACTGTGGACAATGAACAAACAGCTGTCCTGTGTGTCTGTGAGTCAGAGGGAATGTCAAAGGGTGTGTATGATGCAATACATGATGATATAAGCTCAGCAGGCTCTCTGAGAGTGTTCAATTGACGTGAGATGGGTTCCCTCATGAAGCAGCAACGAGAGGGCACAAAGAGTGGGTCTCATCTGTGTCAAATGCAGACCTGCTGGTACGGAGGCCCTCCCTCTGAGCCGCTTTTCCCTCTCCAAATCCTCACCCCACTATTCACTAATCCTGCACCCAGGGGAGAGGCTTTTTTAGGATCCCTTCTGTTAAAAACTCTCTCAAGTAGCTGTATGATTTAATGTCCCATCATATCAGATTGTACTACAAAGCTAAAACACTGTCCATTTTGCCCCTTAGGTCAGTCTGAGGGTTTGTCTTTCTGTTTGTGTTTAAGTGTTAGAAATGTTGTTGTGGAGAATGTGGATAACGTTCATACCTGTCGGTGTCCAGGGCTACCAGGGGCTTCTCATCTGGGCTCTGGTCTAAAGAAGAATAGCCTTTGTTTGGCACCACCAACCTAATATGCACATGAAATAAATACGAATTCAATACCAAATTTATCACTGAAATGCGATCAAAAATAAGTCCTAACATTTTAAAATCACACATGGATGTTAATATACAAGATCAGTATTTGTCCCATGTATCGTGCTTCTCTAACAGGCAACAATGACCCAAAAATTGGGGCTAATCTTAAGCCTTCAGACTGAAGGCCTTCACAGATTATCTCTGCCTCTCAGAGTCGGGGTCCAGACCAGGCAGTCGCCTCTCTCTTATATTTCCACTAATCCACCAGGGAGTAGGATTAGACAGATGAGCCAGTTGTCAATAGCGTGTGCCGGCTTTATGCTCAGTGCTTTGAATATTTTTTTTTTCCTTAACACACAAAAGACTCCAATTTCCTTTATCTAAAAATTAAGGCTTGTTGCAGAATTAGGAAGTCAGACTGTATCCAAAGCACCAAAGCTTTTTGCTCTCAAATTGTAGAATTTGCTTGGTTGCAGTATTTTGTACTAAATGTGGCAACACAGATAGACACATTTTGCTTGAGATTCTGATTGATGCAAAGTGTAACATTTGACACACAAGCCCCAGAGGATGTTACCTTGTCCTGGCATTTTTCTTGGGTTGTTGATTGACAGGACTTCCAACAGTGCCATTCTTCACTGATCCCTTTCTGGCGAGGTCCCTCTGTTTCTCTAAACAACCACAAAATATGACATTATTAGTTAAAGAAGAAAAAAAATGTAGATATATGTATACAATGTTGTATCTTAAGAAGGTTTTAAGTAAATATTCAAACACGAAAAGAAGAAACGGGCGCAAGAGACAAAACATTTTGAGTAGGTAATTAATCGAAAAATGCACTTCAACTCGAAGATGCTTTAGTCAGCAAATCAAAATTCTAAGGCTACTGCCTTTAAAAGCCAAAATCTGCACAAAAAATTGGATTCCATGTCATTTTCTGTCAGGTATTCTCACTACCATGACCTCATGATGGCAAAGGCAAAAAGCTTTCTGTCTTTGAACACGGTCGGATTGTTGAGCATAAGCAAGGCTTCTCGTAACGTTCTATCACTGCTGAGGTTGGATGCAGTACAATCCCTAGGGTTGGGGAACAAAAAGTCAAGTGGTATGTGTATATATATATATATATATATATATATATATATATATATATATATATATACACATATATATACATATATATAAAAAATATATATATATATACATACATACATACATATATACATATATACATACATATATACATATACATATATACATACATATATGCATATACATATATACACATATACATATATACATACATATATGCATATACATATATACATACATATATACATATACATATATACATACATATACATATATACATATATATATACATACATACATATATATATATATATATATACACACATATATAAACACACATATATAAACACACATTAATGGTATATCCAAGCAATAGCTCACAGTGGAGTGAGTGATTGGTATGTTGGCAATTTTTTTTTTTTTTCTGTCATAGTGAGGTTCTAGAAAAACATTTTCCTGAGTTTTTTCCTTAATCTTGGAAGCAGGGCCATATGACTAAATAAAGATGAGGAGTTCTGAGTGTGACAAAGCCTGCACAGTGTTGTGTTTTTACAATAACAAAGGCTGCTCAGAAATGTTTTGACGCCTCCAACAGTTGAGATAAATCGCACTGCTGGGGAATTTTAGTTCCACTGACAATACTCTTGGTGATTACATAATATCGCACAGGAGACGAGGAAATGAATGGATGCTGAAGAGAAAGACTGTGCCTGGTCCTTTAAGTTCCCACAGCAGGTGCCTATTTTACAAAGCAACATTGTCTTGTATTTAAAGTTAAAAGGAAAAAACACTTTACAGAGAAATGTTTAATCATTTGTTTCTGTTTGCTGTTACACGTTATTAACAAAGTAATGCGAATTTATGGAATTTTAGCAGTGTCATAGTTTAGATACCTATTTGGACTTGCAGTGGTGAGGGCTTGTAGTTCATGGCCACAGTCTCCCCCTTGGTGTCAGGGTCTGCTTCTGAAGTGGAGGACGCTGCTGGGTCCTTAAAAACACGTTAAAGTAAATATAAGCACCAAAATAAAGTCAATTGCAATTTAAGGTATTAAGACACAGCTAAAAACATTGCAATACAATAATATATGAAAGGATAGGGTTTGATACAATATGTTACAATAAAATACAATACAAGGAAATACACTCACTAAGGTAATGCAACTGGACGAGGTGCAATGGAATGCTACATAACACGATATGATACCAGAACATGATATGGAATGCTATTTAGCCTGATAAATTCAGTACAATACAAAAAGGTGTGATACAAACCAATGTAATACAACATGAAAGATCTGATGCTGTAAGAAGCCAAAAAATTAAACTATAAGCTGACAGTCAGTTAACCTGTGCAGAGGTCTGGTGGGACAGATGGGTTTGGGATAGGGGTGTCCCGATTCAACTTTTTCACCTCCGATACGATACCGATATTGCAGCCTTGAGTATTGGCCGATACTGATATTGATCTGATACAATATCAGCAGCAATCATACATACTTTTATTACTTATTTTGTAGTATGGACTCTAAGAAAAGGCTTGATCAAGTGAGATTACTCAAACAGAGAACAGTAGTCAGCAATAGTAGTTATGAGCAAAACTGACCCATTTGTTATTAACCAATGGGTTAAATAAATTTTAACCTTAAACATAAGAATATACTACAATTAAAATGAAATAAATAAAATAATAAATTAGAAGACCCTGAAAAGTAACCTCAATAAATTCAATAAAAACAAAAACATATATTTCAAAATTGCAAAGTACCACTGTGTTTAACTTAAACATAAGCATATTCTACAACTGAATTGAATAAATAAAAAATAAATTGGAATGGACTGCTTATGTCGGAGATTTTAGATGCAGGTCGATATAATACGATATTTGTTCTTTTGCTGATATCGAACTGATATCCGATATCAATATTGGATCGGGACATCCCTAGTTTGGGAGCAAAGCTGTCACCACTGAATGCTACAGAGAGCTGTGACACCAGCTGTTGAATATCCTGTCTCCATGAAACAACGCATATTTACCATATCAGACCACTGCAGAATATCTGAAATATCCATTTTTACTGACAATTTAAGGCACTTCTGACCCTTACCATTTGAAATGCCAAATAAACAGAAGGCTTAACCAGAACTTCACTTTGGTAATATTTAGATACATGAAGTGAAGAATCCTTCCCCTTATATCTCAGCCAGGACAAAGTATTAAAAAAAATCTGTTTTAAAATTTTATTTTCAACATTTTTGATCAATAATGGCAATGCTTACAGTCAAGGAGAAAAAAATACTCATAAAAAAACAATAGGTGAGAGCTGATATGCTAACATTAGCTTGTTAAAGTTAACACTACTATCACGACCACTGCAGCGTTCACCCTTAGATGGTAATTTGAGTTAAATCAAAGTTATATTCTGGTCAGGTTAACACTGTATTTAAAAGCAGGATTTGGAGGAGTCTGTTAGGTAGAAGTTAAGTGGAAGTATAATCTGGGTGGTTTGTGCATATAGTTTAGAAAAAAAAAATCTATTATACAAGAAAAACAAATAAATAAATGAAAATTCAACAGTTTACACATAAATGGAAACTAAGACAGTAAACTTTTCTGCAGCCCACAGCAGAGGGAAGTGTTTCTTGCCTGCCAGTGGCTAGTTCCATCACCATGATACCATTAAATAACATATTATTGAAAAAGAGTGTATGGAGCAGGATGGGAGATAATACAATACATACACTATATTGCCAAAAGTATTCGCTCACCCATCAAAATAATCAGAATCAGGTGGTCCAATCACTTCCATGGCCACAGGTGTATAAAATCAAGCACCTAGGCATGCAGACTGCTTTTACAAACATTTGTGAAAGAATGGGTCGCTCTCAGGAGCTCAGTGAATTCCAGCGTGGAACTGTGATAGGATGCCATCTGTACAAATCCAGTCGTGAAATTTCCTCGCTCCTAAATATTCCACAGTCAACTGTCAGCTGTATTATAAGAAAGTGAAAGTGTTTGCGAACAACAGCAACTCAGCCACAAAATGGTAGGCCACGTAAACTGATGGAGCGGGGTCAGCGGATGTTGAGGCGCATAGTGCGAAGAGGACGCCAACTTTCTGCAGTCAATCGCTACAGACCTCCAAACTTCATGTGGCCTTCAGATTAGCTCAAGAACAGTGCACAGAGAGCTTCATGGAATGGGTTTTACATGGCCGAGTAGCTGCATCTAAGCCATATATCACCAAGTGCAATGCAAAGCGTCGGATGCAGTGGTGTAAAGCACGCCTCCACTGGACTCTAGAGCAGTAGAGACGCGTTCTCTGGAGTGACGAATCGCGCTTCTCCATCTGGCAATCTGATGGACGAGTCTGGGTTTGGCGGTTGCCAGGAGAACGATACTAGTCTGACTGCATTGTGCCAAGTGTAAAGTTTGGTGGAGGGGGGATTATGGTGTGGGCTTGTTTTTCAGGAGCTGGGCTCGGCCCCTTAGTTCCAGTGAAAGGAACTCTGAATGCTTCAGCACACCAAGACATTTTGGACAATTCCATGATCCCAACTTTGTGGAAACAGTTTGGAGCTGGCCCCTTCCTCTTCCAACATGACTGTGCACCAGTGCACAAAGCAGGTCCATAAAGACATGGATGACAGAGTCTGGTGTGGATGAACTTGACTGGCCTGCACAGAGTCCTGACCTCAACCCAATAGAACACCTTTGGGATGAATTAGAGCGGAGACTGAGAGCCAGGCCTTCTCGTCCAACATCAGTGTGTGACCTCACAAATGCGCTTCTGGAAGAATGGTCAAAAATTCCCATAAACACACTCCTAAACCTTGTGGACAGCCTTCCCAGAAGAGTTGAAGCTGTTATACCTGCAAAGGGTGGACCGATGTCATATTGAACCCTATGGATTAGGAATGGGATGTCACTTTAGTTCAAATGTGAGTCAAGGCAGGTGAGCGAAATACTTTTGGCAATATAGTGTATGATAAGATACAACATATTACGATACAGATCAATAAGATCCAACAAAATGTAAAATCATGCAATATGATTAAAAACAACACATGGTTTTGTAATATAATATGATAAGAAAACCTTTAAGAATAGGATTTTACTGCTATCAAAGAGTCTGAAACAATTGTGTCCATGGCCTGTCTATAACACCCACATCCATCCAACATGAGTAAAACTCCTCCCCCTCTATTTTCTCCAACTGTCAGGAAATGTCTACTCAAGTGTTCCCCAGTGATGTCATTGGAGGGTATGTCACCACCCCAAAATGAGAGACAACCCCTAAGCAGGTGTTTGAATAGCCCATAGCTGAGTATGATGGAGGGAACACGTTGTCTGATCATGTCTCTTCAGCCACAGTAAACACTGGAGCGCAGCACTGGAGAGCCAAAGCCACATTCACTTTTTGAGAGGAGCGTGGTCAGAAAAAGCTCATGGGTATTTTCACTGAAACAGCTTATTCATAATAGGACTGAAACAGAGGGGTTTATAGGTCATATCAAATATCTGAGGGGATTCTCAGCCAAGAAAATTTGATTATATATTCCGGACACCAGAAACAAATGTAATTGGTTTTAGAGAGGTACAATGTATGACAAAAACATTTATCCAATCAAATCTTGAGAAAATGTATGAGTACATTTTGTCATTTGTAAAAATAATGAGGAAAAAATGACATGAAGGATCATTATTTTCCACTTTGTATTGGTGTTATTGCAGAACTTCTAAAATCTCAAATGTGGTCATCTTTGTTGTACATCCACTTAGTATCAGGCACATGTTCTATCAGCACATACCCTCATAGCCCTCCATAATCCCATTGTGTCACTGCTACAGTGTTTGCTAATTCATTACCTGGGGGATTAAACCTGGACAAAAGCTGTTTGCCAGCAATACAACTCTGATCAATGTGTACTACACTCCCAACTGAGCACCTGAAATTGAACACACTCTTGAGGACAGAGTCTACTTGGTACCAAGAGTTACCCACTGATTCATCACAGGGCTACCACAGCCTTTGAAATCTACCTTTTTCTTTTAGGCCTGCTCATGTTCATTACTCTGGCGAGATTTCCCAAGCCTATGTGCGATTATAGCTGCCTGCTTTGCTGCATCAATGGGCTCGAGTGTTCTGCCTATGTCGCTGGCTCCGTCTCTTTTATGTGCGAGCTGTGATGGCATTGGGAGGAGGCTGTGGGAGAACAGAGGGGGCTGCTGTTGAAGCTTCTCGGTTTTCCCTCGGTTTGAGAGAGAGGGGAGCTGGGCCGTGCTTTTTCCTGCTCGGCTGACAGAGCTCCACATTATGTTGATCCTACAGGCCTCCCCTTGTTGCACTCTGAGGGGCTCCATGGGCCACATGGATGAAGGCCTTCAGGCGTTTCTGGCTCTCAAAAACTTAGTATTCTCTCAAGAGAAATGGCTGCCTAACTTAAAGGAACTCAAAGCACTTCAGTATTTTTTTAGTAAAAGCTATGATCTCACACTGGTATGAAATGAAATAAAGTATGTATCTTGTACGAATATATTTCAAAAATCTCTATTCAAAGTGTTATATATCTCAGAGGAACATGATAAGCTTATTCAAGATATTTCATACAAGCTTAAAAAATGATAGGATTACAAATAAAATAGGTCCAGACAAAAGATGCCTGAATATATTTCATCAACCTTTTAATGGCTTTACACTGAAGTACTACAATTGAGACTAGCACCATGACACCAACAGAGCTAATCCAATCTCACAGGGTTGTATGAAAAATTCATGAGTATTTAGCAGAGGGATGCTTATTTTGCATATCCATTTTAATGTAGCTTATTTGAAAACAAGCTGCCAACTAAACTATCTAGTAAAACAGCCTCTCTGAACATAACATGATGGTATACATTAGTGTTCATCAACTGGCGGCCCTGGGGCCACATCAGGCCCCCCAGTGCTTCCCATCTGGCCCCCAGAATATTTTCAATTTCTGAAAATGTGAAGTAGAAAGATATGTTGTGGTTTTGAAGCTATCTGCATCCCTATGACTGAAATAAAACCCCAAATCAATTGCAACTGAAGCAGTTTGATAAGGAATGACTTCATGTTTGATCTGACACCTGACAGCAATTGTTAGCTAGTAATTTGCCCTGAAATTATTAATTGAAAGTCAAAATCAGCAATGGAAAACATGACAGCCTCAGAAAGCAAACGGCAAAACATCTTTATTCCCCCATGTAGCACTAGTATGGGTGATATGGACTGATCCTTTTAAGGCTAACAAATACATAAAATCTAAAAAAATACCACTAAACTATCACCCCAAAGAGGAGGGCAGGAGTCCCAATGGCTGGTAAGTGGTTAGTATTTTGCTGGAACTCTGTAAGCACTTTGCTGAATGGGGAAAATTGAAGTAGCGGCACTTCTGCTGTGGTTTGCACTAGAGACGGGACGTTCGCAAATGGGTTGAGTCTTTTGAATGACCCTTTTAAGTGAACGATGAGAATCGATTCGCATTTGTGAGTGAGCCATTTGCTTGTGAGCCATTATTAAATTTGCAGGCAATTCGCATTTTTGGGAGCATTTAAGAATGGCTCGCAAACAAACGGCTCCTTCACAAATGTAAATCAGTTCTCATCGTTCACTTAAAAGGGTCGTTCAAAAGACTGGACTCAATCGTGAACATCACATCTGTAGCGCAAACCACTGTGGAAGTAGGTCAACAATACAAAGCCTCTGTTTAGGAGTGAAGGAACATAATACAATGATAGTAGAAGACAATGTAACATAACGCGGCAAAAAAGGAGTCACAACAGGCACACAGGACCATTTAGAGTTGCTGAAGAGTTTATCTGACGAATGTAGGCACAGGCAGGCTAGCTATACCCTTTGACTCCCAGCGTTTGAGCTAAGCTAACTAGCGGTGGGCAAGCTTTGGTAGTCTCACTTCTGTTCCTGCACGCGGAGTCGAAAGAACGGTGCCTATCTGCTTGTCATGGACTCGGAAGCGAGGTAAGACACGAAAAGACAAAAAAAGTTGGTATATTCCTTTAAGGTAGGTGGGAATGTATTAGCATAGCTCAGGCATCCTCCCAATAACACAGGAGGCACGACACGGCTTTTAATGTCAGGAAATACATTATGTTCCAAAGACAGTTGCAATACCCCTGACTTGTGGTAACATTCTGACCAGCGTCAGTGCCTCCACGTCACACATAGTCTCAGCCCAGCTTGCTTCAAACCCCGCTGGAGGTGAACCAGAAACTGTCAGGTACTAGGTTCCCCAATGGAAAAGCAAAACAACCAAGTAGAGACGAGATGAGTCAAGTTGTTTCCATGTTGGAAAAGCCCCAGTAGTGTTTTTCAGTACCCATCCCTATATGATACATGTATCTAAAATGGGCGATCAACAAAGTAATTCATCTCTTAAAGTAAAGGATACAATCTATCTAATTATATATGACATGCTAAAGGAGAAGGGTCCACTGTGGCCAAGTACACCTTCATGGTATACAACGTCCTCATCCTCATTTGGTGCTGGAGCATTGTTCACTTAGGTGGAATAATTAATGAGAGCTGCAACAGTGAATACATTATGCACAGCAGTACTGTAGGAGTGGTGAAAGCACAGCACACAGATGAGGTATCCCCACTGAAACAAGCACAAACATGAGCACTTCTGTTCTCCAACAGGCCACTTCTTTTGGATCATTAGGCTTACCCAACAGTTTTTTTCTTTATTCTTGTTCTTCACATTTTCCTTCAACCATGAAAAGATACCGTGACGATGTAGGGTCATGTTTTCTGTCAGATAGATCCCTTTGAAATTCTTCAGCAGTACTGTGAGACAGTATGAAAGGGATTCAGTTCTAAGCTGTCTGTGTCAGAATCCCTCTACTTGAATAGAAATTGGCACAGTTGCTAGAATCTAGTTGTGGAAAGCCAAAATAAACGAGAAACTCTTCTTAAGGTACAACAACCTACAACATATCAGCCTTGAGTTTTGGCAGGAAGTTCAAAACCCTAGAACCCCCTTAATAACCCCTTTTCAGAGTAAGACAACTAGTGCAATTAATTGTTATTGGAGTGTGAGCATTTGAAACAAAAAAAATGCAAAAGTCTTAATAAAACACAATAGAAAACAACTTTTTAATTACAATCTGGTTATGATTTCTTGGCTAAATGCTGGGAACATATTGAGTTTTTTTCCAGCCACATCTTTCCACAGTTTTCATAGAAGTAAAAATGGTCAAATGTTTATAAATCTGAGCTTGTAAAATGCTTTTCTAGCCTTTGTGACAACCCAAGACAGAATTTCTTATACAAAACTTCAATGGGCCTATACTTCAATGGGCCATTCAGGCATATTTACAGCCCCATTAGAATATTTTTGACCACTTCATAAGTAAAAGCATATAACAACCATTAAGGCAAAAACATCTATTAACGTTTCCAAATAGTAAATGCACCAACTGTGCACCATGCAAACTCTCAAGTTAAAGGGCCCATATCATGCTTTTTTAAAGTTTCATATGCCCTGTAGGCTGATGAAGATTGTCTCCTCCGCATGATAGATGACACAAAGTCAAAGGCATTAGGACTTTTCCCTCTCCACCCTCTACAGTCACGGCCTAAATTGGTTCTTTCTCCCAGCCCCTCGAATAGTCCTACCAGTGTGACATCCCACAATTGCTTCAGCTGCAGTTTAAGTACTAGTTCGGGCTGGCAGGCTTACTGCAGGGTGTAGACTGTAGAAATAATGTGAAGTCATTGACAAAATGGAACTGAGCAGCTCTGAACTGCCAGCACAGAGTGGACTAGCCAACCAATAAAAGCTGACTGGACCCCCCTGGAGAAAGAAAAAACACTGCAAGGCTTTAATTTGGCTTCTTAAGAGACTCAGAATTTTTGATTGGTAAATGTGATACTCAAAGGACACTCTCTCATGAGTGTGCATTACTGACATACTTTAATATCAAAAGGCTGCAAAATAACTTAATAAAAGAATCTTTCACACAAGTTGGTTAAACTGTAGCCAAAGTGAGAACTGAGTGGAGATAACTGAGACTGAGTTTGAGTTACATTGTTACATACAGAGAGCTAAAGGTGACCTTTGGCAGTAATGAACAGCAAAACAAATCTTTAGCTTTATTTGTGAGCAGCAGTCTGCGCTGTCTCCACGCTGCTGTTTGTGAGGGAAACACTTGTGTCTGATCGCCACAGTTGTAGATAGAGAAGGGGTTAGCTCTTAAATTAGCCACAAATTTAGCCCTGTTAGCGCTGCAACTTCAGAGGAGGAGTAAGATAACTCACTCCACTGAAAAATCTGCTACAGAAAACAATTTAATGTCCAGCATTACACTAGCAACATGGGATGACATACTTTAACAATATCCCCATATGTCAATAACCATCATATAGGTAAAATATCTATGAGTTATTATGGTCTGTAGTTCCCTTCCCTAGCATAAATTTAGCCCATTTAACAAGGCCTGAAGGTAATGGCCATGTCTTCACACTGCAGTGATGCTGTTGGAAAAGCACAAGGTACATAAATGAGTTCAATTTATTCAAAAACATATTGTATGATTAAATGCAGCCTATTGTACAGTGTTATAATTGCCTAATATACTGTGTTAAAGTTCCAATGTTTTGCTTTTACAGAAACTTTGAAAGTCCCATTTCATCCAAAATATGCTCTCCAATAGTTTTTGCACAAAAACATGAATCGATGGCCTGTCTTAAAAAAAAACAAGTGTGAGAAAAATCCCATCTCCTCCTACGTGGCATGCTCCACTTCACATAATATGTTAACTCAGTCTGTTTTTTTTCCCCAAAAAATGTCATAGGGGGATATGCCACCTCCCCTGGATGTAAAACACTTTGTGAACAAGGTGTTTTTTTAACCTACAGGCGGCCCCAGTTGAGGGAACTTGCCTGGGCATGTCTGTGAAGCGACAGTAAACATTAGAGAACATTGGAAAGCCAAAGCCACATTCACGTCTTTGGAGGGTGTGGTCAAACACGGCTCATGCAGATTAACACTGAAACACTTTCTTTCTAGACAGGGCTGCAACAGAAGGGCGTATAGGCATGAAAAATTCAGTGTCTGAGAGGCTATTTAGACCATGAGCTTCAAAAGTATGTTCTGGGGACATCTGGGATCAAAAAGAGTAAAACACTGGACCAGTAATAAGCCCACTGCATTCATCTGTAATATCTTTGTGAGCTCTTATAAATTGTGATAAATGGCGCATAGAGAAAATATAATACAGTACCCCTTTCTCCTGTTGTACAGGCCGTGTCCTTTAATGTATCTGTTTCCTTATTACAGCCTCACTTTGTTGAACAGGCACAACTGTAAGTTAAGTTGGCCAAAGTCATCCTGACCATAAAGCCTGAATTAAAAGCCCATATAATAATCATACAAGTGTGCAGGAAGCCTCTAACAAATTATTAAGAGCTGACCCGTGGCACTTCGATTTTGATGTATCCACATAAAACATAGCCAAACATGGCTACCATGGCCCTGACCTTCAAAATGAATTCACAAACACCTACATGCACTGACCCGTAGTCACACAAATGCACTCACTTCATCTGCACACAAACAGAAATGGCATGACCTCTCCGTTTCATCAGCATGTGCTTGTGTTCAGGACTCCTTTACTGCCTCTGATGATGAAGAGCCACAAGGTTGCTGACAAAGCACAGACACCAGGCGATTGGTAGGATTATACATCATGGCCTCGTGCTGGCCAATAGTAGTCTAGACTGATACATCAGGTGACCATAAACAGTTGCATCCCATCATTATAGCGATGGGAAATGTGTTGTAATGCACTCTCAAATTACATAATAAGATCTAGCATAGCACATTTAATTGTCATTGTACTCAGTGACAGGCCATGTTGCAAAATGGTAGTCCAGGGGGTTCGTTTCAATCAATAGCTATTCAAACTAATCACAAAATTACAAATATGGATTAATTACATAACAATTAAGCATCTGCATTCACAGCATAATGCTTGAAACATGTAACAGATTACAGACCATAACTCAGCAATTCAAATACCTACAAATCCTGCATAAAGCAGCTGAGAAATCCATTCTTCACAATGAAGCAGGTGCCATGTGCATTCATGCGGTTTAGGAATCACAATGACGCCATTAGCATTAAAATGCACAGCCATGTGTGCCACAGCAACAGTGGTCCTGACACAATAAGGTGTGGTATAAATGCTGAATGAAAGACTGTTTCAGAAGCCAGGGGTGACATTAATGAGACCAACAGTGCTGTAGCACTCTGGCATGATAATAACAAGATGTTATAAATAAAGTATACAGCTTCAAGAGTTAAAGGACAAATGCTCACTGCAACCATGATTGAAGTGTCTCTGATATTGAAATCGATTCCACAGAAATCTCACTTGTGAAACATGAGAGCAGACTGATCAAATCTTTATAAGGTGAGGCAACTGCTGCTACATAAAAAGGAGACTTTTGGTTGAGGAGATTGTACGTGATTTCTGCTCCAGTTTAGCCAGAGGGGAAGTGGGGTCGAGGGGACTCAGGTACTTTAATGATCAGTGTAAGTTGGAGCTGTGCTTTTGCCCAACACCCTGAGGGAAACACTTAAAAAAAAGAGGGACAGCTGCTTAGGACTGCTTTGTTTGATGTGTAGAGAATTAGGCCTACGAACTCTAATTATGCATGGTTAAAAGAGGATGTGTTAAAACATGAAAATGAACTGTAGTAGAGATGGGCAGTATATTAAGATTTAAGATATACTGAGATTAACAAAGAAAGTTATTGCATATTTTTTGCTGATATCCAACACTTTAAAACTTACTGGTTGACTGATGCCAAAACAGCTACATTATAACAAATAAATGGAGTTTTGCATTTACATTATATGCAAATTGAATGTGCCATTATAACATATGTTATAATAGCAGAAAAACTGAGCAGCTGTTACCATTTTGACTCGAACAAAGGGCAATGTAACAATCTGCTGACAGAAAACCAGTCTTGTTTTATGATGCTTCTACTTTCATATTAAAAGCTAGACTAACCCCCCATCCCACTTTCCTGACCCCCACCAAAAAAACAGCAGTCTTCAGTACAATTTTAAATCATTAACTGATTTTTCTTCAAAAAAAAAAAAAAACACAGGCAAAGGCCTTCACACTGCCAAATTAATACAAATAAATCCCCAATGTTGGAAAAATGGGGGGAGGACTGCCCTCTGTCTTCTGGTTTCAAGTGGACTGAAAAGTTTTTGTACTGTTGATTTCACTGATCTTTGAAATTTATACACATTCTGTACAAAAATATTTGAACATCAATATCTTAAAATGTTGCCAGTATTTTTGTAAAATTTACACAGTGTTTAGAATGTTGCAGACATTAAATATTTTATAGGCCAATACTGAAGTTAGCATTGCACCAGTCCTTTTGATTAAAAGGCAATAGGATTTTTTTTACTAAGGTTTTAATCAATGAAAATTTATGAAACTTGCAGATTTGTTTCTTTGTTATAATCAACAAGTCTAAATTTTATGATTTCCTTTTAAAGCTTAAACATAAGCAGAGTGTGGAAATCTATTACTATTACCATGGCTAAGCGATATGAAACTACCACATGGCAGTTCATTTATTTTCTGTGCATAGCGTCTTGTTGTAACCTCTTGTTTTAGAAATTCATCTTAATCAAGTGATCTGGTCAAGTTGGTCATCATTGTCGTGGCAATTGTGTGTAAATTTTTGCTTATCAAAAAGTGATCAGAAATGCTTACATTATGGTCCCTGGACATTTTTGTAGATGAACAGTATGTTGTGCAGCAATTCAGGTAAAAATGTGAGGATTTTATTTTTGGTTTATATCACTCAGCCCTACAATTTAGGGTATGAGAGCAGTGGATCAAACCACCGCAGTCCTTTGCTGGAATATATCTATTCTGCTTTCGCTGGCAGGTCTGAAATTGTGATAAATCATTGAAGGAGAGTCTATCTCTTTCAGTGGGCCTGTACAGGATGGTCATCAGTTGCAGTCCACCCTGTAGATTTGGACTCCCATCAACGCAGTCACAGCCGTCTCGACCCAAATAACACGTCACCAAATGACGAAACAGAGAAAACTGTGGGCTGTGCCTTTCAATCATGTAAACAAGCGCATACCGACGTGTTTATAGGAAAAATTGATGTAAGTCAAGTGCGTAGTGTAAATACTATGGTTGAACACCGCCGAG
The DNA here is from genome assembly GCA_037902135.1 of Cetoscarus ocellatus. Taxonomy (NCBI): domain Eukaryota; kingdom Metazoa; phylum Chordata; class Actinopteri; order Labriformes; family Labridae; genus Cetoscarus; species Cetoscarus ocellatus. Next base: position 118,923 of record JBAMNC010000571.1, on the reverse strand, counting down.
GGGTTGCTTTCCATCTTATTATTGCATATGTTATTTATATGTGTTCATGGAGAGGGAAAGAGCGTTAGCCGCTATCCTTTAATCTACAGAAAATCAATATACACCCATCCCACAGCAGCCTGTGCTATAGCAGGAGATGAATATCCGTGAGCTCTCACACGCAGATTCTGGGACCCAGCTGTCACGATAAAGCTTCAACAACGAGACAAACCTATTGCCTTTTAAATCTTAAAAGGTATTCTAGTATTCTAGTATACTAATGTGTTTTTGTCTTTCCTCTCTTACCAAAGGCTGCGTCTCTCCGTTGACTGGAGGTACTTGAAACCGGTCGATTTCTTCCATCATCTTGGCAAGAATATATAAAAACGGAACAGTGATGTAAACAAACGATAACTAATGTCTAACTATCCGGGTTAATGATGCTCGGTTGTCGGTATCCGTCGGTCTTCAGCATGATAGCAGCTCGTTTTCCTCCATCCTGACAGAGGTGACTCGACAGCTAAACAGCAGTACCGCCCCACTTCCGGGTCTATTAAATATTGATGAGTCTCCTGACCAATCAGAGAGAAGACCCTATTGAAATGCGTAGTGGAGGATATTCTTTATTGACGGTGAAAGATTTTTTTTTAATACTTTGCCCTCTCTGAGTGCGTACATACATTAAAATTCCAATTTCAGTTTAAAGACCGATTTTGATTAGCAAACTAAATAAGTCATTTTGTATTTGTCTAAATTTGAGGGGCGTGTCCGGCTTGTTTTGACTGCAATGGCCCAACTGGGCAAGTAACCAAGCTGACGGTGCCATGATGTTTTTTGGGGACATGGGAATAAATCGAAGTGATATAATCTCTGACTGCAAACAGAAAATAAAATTGATCAAGTAAGTGTTTTATTTATATACATACATACATTTATATATATATATATATATATGTATATGTATATATATATATATATATATATATATATATATATATATATATATATATATATATATATGTAGAGAGAGAGAGAGAGAGAGATAGATAGATAGATAGATAAAATGTTAATTTTTGCAAGTTCATTTGCATTTTTGGTGGACTAATTCTTATCATATGTATTTGTCTTAAGAATTAGATTTTCAAAATATTTCCAGCAGTTAAAGTAGTGCTTCCCAACCTTTTTCTCACAGAGCAAGTCATACCGAGGACAAGATGCACAGGAAATAAGTGATACATTTCTGTGCAAAATAAACATACATTTGAATTTTTTTTTCACAAATCCAAGAATTTTGGCATCCTTAATGCTGACAGAGTTTATAAAGGCTTCAGCCTGCTCTATTGTGAAGTGCTTTGAGATAGCACCTGTTGTGAATTGGCACTATAAAGACTGATTGATTGATTGATTGATTGATTGATTGATAAAGGTTCAGTGCAAAGATCATTGACTATTCATAATATAAAATATCTAATTATTGTTGTTCTTTTATAAAACAAGTGGCAATATGTACTCAAACTGGCATTGGAATGGATAAAGTCCTGAAAATATTGAATGTCTGGTAATGGTCTCAAACATTTATGAAGGAAAAATATTGATGTAAGATCATTTTACAGCAGGTTTTTTTCACATGTACATTTTTTGGAGTTTTCCCTTGAGGGTCCTCAGAGGATGCAAAAAGTGTCAGTGGTGTATAATAGACCTGTAAAAGTAACTGACATTAAATTAAAATTTAAAAAGTTTAAAAAAACATATATATTCTTGCAGAAAATTCACACCATAAGCACAGCCAAATGATCATCCAATTCAAAAAAAAATAAACGAAAAGAAAAATTACTAAAATGTATTTAAAAAATGACAGAAGGGTCCCTAAGAGTTCATAAAACAAAATTAAATAAAAATAATAACCCACTGTAAAGTAGACTATATTGATGTAAACCACATTATTTATACTATAGTTACGTGTGTCTTGTATTTTGTTTGTCCAACAAGGCTGAAAAACCATCCCCTAACTCAAAAACTGAAACCTCAACTGCTTCGCTTAATTAATGCACAATAGTTTGGGTTTGAAGGAAAAATATATGATTGTTTGATAAATTTTGCTTGCAGCTATAGGCCTATATTTGCGATTTAATATGTTTTTATATACTTCCCATCGAAAGTATTCGACAATTCCGCCCTTGGGCAGTGATAAAAAGTTTTATGTGGCCTAGTGATTCAAGTTGCCCATCCCTGCTGTAGACGGAGACAGCTGGTTGTCATGGATACCTATAAACAGCAGCAGGCAGCGTAACGTCGAGTCTCCCATATGCTATTAACTATTATGAAGTTTATGTTTATCATCTATTTTTACTCTGTGCAGTATTTCTACGTCAAGCCGTGAAACCACTCTTCGAGATGCCACTGCCCATCAATAGCTTGAGAAAGGTAAATTTTAGCTTCGTTTACCGAGCATTTCTGGCTTTGGCTAGCCTCGAGTAACCCGAAGTCATCTTAACCTAAAACACAAAAGACTGAGGAGTTTAACCCTCCAGCGCTTTATGGACATCTGCGGTATTTTGTATTGAGCTAATGCAGCATTTGACCATTATTGTGCTTCGTTGTTTTGTTGTCTTAAAACAGGCCTCAACTGTTCAAAAAGTAACGTTACCTGGTGCGAAGTCAACCAAAGCTGCGAGTAAGAGAAAGGTGAGTTGACTTATAACGAACTAGTCAAATATCAGGCATCGAATTCTTAATTGTGTTTTGGTGTAGAGGAATATCTGAACAAATGTGTTGTTACATTATTATCTGATTTTAATACAATGCACGTAAAAAAAAAATTACTGCAATGTTACAGGATGATGAAGAGGGTGTGGATGCTGTTGATGGATGGGATGACTGGAGCCATGGGAAAGCCCTCATTAAGCCCCCGGATCAACTGGAGCTGAGTGAGACTGTAAGAAGAAGAGTATCCTCAGTTCTCAAGTTTATGACATTGCCTTTGGCTGTCTTTAGAGAAATAAAGACTTTGTGTCACTTAATGCCCAGTAGAAGAATTTCATTTCAGTTTTCAAGTTTGTGTTTTGGTTGTTGTTTTTTTCAGTTTTTCATCGCTGCCTGTTAAATGAGACTGACATGTCTAACTTAAGGGTTTTGTGTGTTGGGATATTCCTTTATAGGAGCTGAAAGAGGAAATCACCAGGATACTGACTGCAAACAATCCACACGCTCCTAGAAATATTGTCCGTTACAGCTTCAAGGTCAGAGAGTTTTATACAGGCACATTACTCACATTCAAAATACAAATATTAGTATATTTGTACATATTTGTGTACAAACGCACAAATATTTTGCATTTGTGTTTTTGTAATGTTTGTATCAGCTTATTACAATAATATAGCTATACTGCGCACAACCTAAAACAGAGAAAAACTACATTTATTAAAATGTTTTGAATATGAAATTAAAATTTAAATTACAAAATGTTTTAAAATAAGTTAGAAAGACAGCTCTGCCCTACAAAGGCAAAGTGCAGTATCTGCAAAAATGCCAAATGTAGAAAAACAGCTTTTTGTGGGGGGGTTTTCACCAAGTATAAGTATGAAATCATATTTAACAACCAAGTGTATGATTTATTAGATTAAAGGGAAGGGAATTTAATACATATTGTATATTGACATTCATGCTAAATTTGGCTGTTTTATAGGCTATACTGCACTTTGTTTTTGTTTTACTGCAGTATAATTACATGACCATACAATGACGTACTGCAGTATGTGCAATAAGTAAGGCAATTTCACTTCGTTTTTTTAAAATAATAGTTGGCATATTAATTTTCAATATTTCAAAATTTTGTCCTAAAACCAAGGCAGACTGCAGTATCTGATATTCCTTATGGTGAAACCAAAGCTGCAGTATCTGTTTTCTTCATGTTGAAACCAAGGCAAACTGCAGTAAGTGCAGTTACTGCAGTTTACCTTGGTTTTACAGTGCATTTTTGCAGTTACTGCAAAGTAATAAATGGCAATATCTCAGAGAAATTAAGCAGGAGCCCTATGAAATTTTAAGAGATTGAAGAGCAGATATTGCACTTTTGATTAGTGCAAAAAATTGAAAAAATGCAGATACTGCACTTTGCCTTTGTAGGGCAGAGCTAACACACCAGGAACTACACACCCTCTGCTCAGTATACACAGAGAGGAGAGGAAGAAATCAACAGTTTACTGGTGAAAGCGTGCTTTTCATGAAAATAAGTATTTTTAAAAATGAATGTATAAATATTGTAAATGGATGTTTTGAGTTGGTTCCGAATCTCTTCATAACTTGAATGCAAAATAATGTTTTGGACACATCTACTACATAATACTATTATCCTTGTAAATCAAGAATCTTACATGTAGGAAAAAGTCATGTAGTTCAAAGGGATCCTACAGTGGGGGGAATATTAAAACCTTGGAAGGAAAACAACGTGCTTCAATGTCTTGTGGAGCAAAGCATCTCTGAATAACTAACTCTGAAATCCCCCCCTGCTCTCATTTATTTCTGAAACAAGTAAACTAGTTCTAACCAATGCTTCTACTGTTCCATAAATGTTTCTGATACCGTGTAAGTAGTTCATTACTTTATTCCTGCTTTGTACTTTACAATAAACAACAAAATAAACCAGTAGCTCTGCTTTTATTCCTCTGTAATGCTGCTTGCTTTCCCTAGGAACGATCATTTAAGTCTACTAGTGCTGTGGATCAGTTGGCTGTGCACTTCATGTTGGAGGGCAGCCTCGTGTATCAAGACTCCAGTGAGGCCCGGAGACTTGAGTCCAAGAAGACTCACCCTGAGGGTACAAACTCGAACATTTACTTTTATGATAATATATGAGCATCCCAAAACATAAAAATACTGTGGGAAAGTTCCCTCTTCGGTTATTCACTTAAAGAACGGACATTTTCATATACTGTAGATTATTTATCTGTGGTGGGCAGTGACCAGTTTCCCATGATACATTGCTGGGGTTTTTTTTGAGTAATTAGTTGAAGTAGGGAATTGCAACTAAAACAGTAATATCACAGTTACTAATTAAAGTAAGGCTTACTTTAGGTTATTTAGTTACTTTTTGTCCTTGATGGGATTCTGTCATGTCAGCATGTACAAACATTAATGCCAATGCAGTTGGGACGTTGTGTAAAACATAAATAAAAACAATGCAATGATTAGCCGATCCTTTCTGACCTATATTAAATTGAAAACACCACAAGGGCAAGATTTTTAATGTTTAAACTGCTAAACTTCATTATGGTTTTGCAAATATTGAGTCATTTTGAATTTGAAGTCTGCAACACGCTCCAAAAAAGCCAGGACAAGGACCACAAAAGACCTAAAAAACACCTGTTTGGAACATTCCACAGGTTAACTGGAAACAGATGAGTGTCATGATTGGGTATTAAAGGAGCATCCTTGAAAGGTCAGTTTTTTAAAAGCAAGGGTGGGGCAAGGTTCATCACATTGTGAACAACTATGTGAGCAAAGAGCTCAACAGTTAAAGAACAATGTTTCTCGATAACTGAAAAGAATTTTGGGGTTTCATCATCTATAGTCCATAACATCAGAAGACTCAGACAATCTGGAAAAATCTCTGTACGGGAGTGGCTAGGCTGAAAACCAACATTGGATGCCTATGACCTTCGATCCAGGCATCACTGCATTAAAAAACAATTCTATTTTTTAAAGCATATTACCATGTGGGCTCAGGTACACTTCAGAAAACCATTGTCTGTTAACACAGTTGGTCATTACATCTACAAGTGCAAGTTAAAACCCCACAATGCAAAGCAAAGTCATATCAACAACACCCAGAAACACTGCCAAACTACTTTGTTGTTTGCAAAGAGGATGCAAAAAGGATGCAAAGACCATTGTCATCTATTATAAATTTTGTTTAAAGTATACTGTAGATAAGTTTGATGAAAAGGGTAAAGTAAGGAGTAACTTAAAGTAAAGTAATTAGTAACTTTTGATGCTAAGCAGTAAATTAACCGATATTAGCACTTTTTTATGGGGTACTGATAAATAATTTATGACAATTTTTGAATTCCTTGACCAACACTGATAATAACAAGAAAAGTTGAATTGTTTAAATTCTTTGTTGGTTCATTTTAAACAGCCTATGAAAATAAAACATCCAGTACCTAAAAAATAAGAATATAATACCAAGCCCCTCAAAAAATAATAGAATGTGGAAAAGCTAGCCCTCTGAAAAGCGATGCAATCATTTCTTTTTCAGAGCTCCTTTTGCACAAATTCTTCATCAGTGTTGAGCAGCATGTGGGCATTCGGCCTGCGGTGCTGCTGGGGTTTTAGTTACTGGCCTGTAACTCATCTGTGTTGTTGGGCTGGCGTCTCTCATTTCCTTCACAGGTGTAGTACAAAATTAGTGCCACAAGATGTCACTTCAGTAGTGTGCCATAAAAAGAATCCTGTATATTGAGACAAACTGATCTTATGAGATCAACATTAATATTTCTTATAAGCTTGTTGTTAAAAGACACACACTACATTTCTGCAATTTGAGATTTTTTTTAACTACTGTCAACATGCCATGCCATTGTTGTGCAAGCACATCTTTAAATTGTACTCATCTCTATCTGAGTTACAATATTTTAATTTTCCTCTTTACTAAACACCTACAAAAGAAGATGTGACATTAAGAGAAATGCAACCATTTGACATCTACCCATTGTATATTGAACTGCAGTGGTAGCGTACTTGTGAATTTTTTTTTTTTTAACATACATAAAGCATACACAAAATAGGCACTAATAGTAGCTGAATTTGTCAACGTGTCACAGGGTTCCTTTTTAAAACATAAAGTCTGCTCTGCCTCACATCAGTCAAACAATGATTCAATATGATTGAATTTCCAGAGACTGTGACAGCTGATGCTGAAGAGGAACCTGATGAGGAGAAACCAGAAACACCGGTAAAGTGTTGTCACCAGTCATGTTTTAGGGATATGCACATTTCTACAAGACATGACAGGATCATATTGAATACTATTTCCTCAAAAGAAGGTGACTTCAGTTTTTTCTCATGCTGGTGTCTCATAGGCAACACCTGTAGAGGATGGAGGGGAAGCAGAGGAAGCTGGAGAAGAGGACAGACCCGATAGTGCTGCCTCCAAATCTGACAAGAAGGAGCCAAAACTTACAAACCAGTTCAACTTCAGCGAGAGGGTGTCCCAGACCCTCAATAACCCTCTAAGGGTGAGAAGGAGACATCTTGTATCTTGACAATACGTCTTCTGGACACAACAGCTAAAATGCTTGCTTTTATAAAATGAGGATAAACCAGGATGGTATAGCTCTAGTACTATTGATGTGTGAGGAATGAAATATTCATAGTCTGCTCCCTCCACTGTTTGGTGAAAGTCATTCTCATTTTCTTGCAGGATAGACACTGTCAGACTGAACCTCCTCCACGCAGCAGCTTCTCTGACACAGCTAATCAGGTACCACTTTTCTGACTTTTCTCAAAGAAGCCTGGGCCTCACTATATACATATTTATGCAGTTACAAGAGCCAATTGTAATATCTCTATTCCCTTTACAGTGGGAGATCTATGATGCTTATGTGAAGGAGCTGCAGAAACAAGAAAGGAATAAAGAAAAGCAGAAAACCACACAGACAAAGACAGAAAGTGACAAAAGCAAGAAAAAGATGATGCTGGTGGAAACTCAGGTGAACTTAGGACTCACTTACTTTTTCATCATCTTCAGCAACTTTGGAGAGATTTTGATTTTGTGGGTTTGATAGTAAAGAAATCCAAAGTCATTTTTAGACTGAGTACAGGTTTGTAACAGTCAAGGATACCAAACCTTTTTTTAATAGTCTTAACATTCTAGATATTGAGCAAAGATCATTTTGAGGGGTTGCATTATAATATATAGGGATATAAACATCTGCTCTATGCAAATCATAAGACTCTGAATTATTCACAGTGGATAAGATTTATTTTGAGATGAAAAATATTCACCACCTTTTCCAGTAGTATTTTTATATTTTCCCCATTGAATAGAGGCCTGAATATTGCAGCAATGCTTTCATAACTTTTTTATGTTGCCATATGACGCACAGCTAGCTATAAGCTACACTTATAATAATTTATGTCAACTGTATATGGGTGTAAATAAGACACTTATTTATTATTTTATTATTATTTATTTATTACTTATTTTGGGTTCAATAAAGCTTTACCTAAAGCTGTTACCCATTCTTTAATGTAAGTATTCTTATAATGCTTTATATCATTTATACAATTTTGAACATCATTGCTACACGTCAAATTTATTTCATTTTCTGCTGGTGTAGGTAAAAATAAAATTGTCATTTGGATTCTATACATTTTTCAGCACCAACAACATGCGATTACTTTCGGAAAAAATAAACCCAATGTAAAATAAAAGAAAAATAGAACTAGATGGTTCAAATGTAAAATAAAAAAATACCCATAAATTAGCATGCACAAACTCATTACATTTGTTGGAAATTATTATTGATTTTTTTCATACTACAATTTTTGTTTGTAAATTGCAGAAAGAAAAATGCCGGTGTAGCAGGCCAGATTAACCCCCTGCCAGACTATACCTGGGGTTAAATTGGGCTAGCCCAGACTATACCCCGGGGTATGTTATTGGCCACTCCACCTTATAGGTCAGGGTATATTCTGGACTAGGCCAGTGTACATCCCTCTAGTCCAGGTTACACCCCCCTAAATATATTTTGTTTCACTGTTGAAACATATGAGGAGTGAATGCAGTTTTCATACAGTTTTCCGAAATGTTCAAAGCACATAGATTTTTTTCTAACAAAAACACTTAGTATATCCATGTTATCACACCTTATCTTTTATGTCAGTATGATTTTAAATGCAATGTTGAGTTGAACTAAACAGTTGACAGTGTGACATCTTTGGTATATTTGACTTGATTGCAGTTTGATTGAGTGAGTGATTGACCCTTTGTAATAAACTCAGACTCAATTCACACATTACTGTCCTCCTAAATTTAGTATATAAGGGTGTATATCCTGTGGTTAAGCATATCACATCCAAAACTCAATATGGATAGCAACTTCTATATCGAGATCTTGAACTTCTATACCAGCTCCAACAAGAAGCATCCTCAGTGCATCTATGACCTAGAACCTGACAAGCATGTGAATGCGAAGTCACAGTTCTGTCAAACAGCAAAGCCATGTAATCTGGACTAGGGGGGTATACACTGGCCTTGCCCAGAATACACCCCGGGATATAAAGTAAACTAGTCCAGTTTAACCTTAGGTATATATCACTCAGTCCAAATTTGAAAAAAGAATCCAAAAAAATCTTTTAAAATTGTTACCAATTTAAGTTTTAGTATTTGTCATATGGTACGATATGTAGCAGTGCTTAATATTGGTTGACGTAATGTTTCATACAAAATGTTCTCTTTGTGTTAAAGAGTGATGATATGAAAAAAGTGAGCAAGGCAGCCAAGATCTTTGAGCGAATGATCAACCAGAACACATTTGATGAAACAGCACAAGGTAAATTCAAATTAAGATGACAACTGCCATGAAAACAACCTTTGAAAATTAGCCTAAGAAAAGATCATGTCTCCTTTACTCTTCCCCTTTTATCTTCTTTATTGCTCTGGCAGAGTTCAAATACTATGAAGATGCATCTGATGAGTCAAGGGGCCAACAGGGCACCATTCTCCCTTTGTGGAGGTTCCAATATGACAAAGCCAGAAAACTGTCTGTCACTGCCCTCTGCTGGTAAGTTTGTTCAACAATTCTAAAACATCCCTTTAGATGTGTTTTTTAAGAGTGGGGGTCCAGAAACTAGGGGGAAGTTGAGCAAAAATATCAATTATTAGCATTATTGTGACAGTGATATTTTCCTCTGTAGATAGTCCTAGTCCCTGCATACTGTAGTTTAATTTGTTCTAAATCATAAACAAACACACAAACAAACAGTTATTGTAATACATACATTCAAAGGCAAACATTTACTTTAACCGCTATTGATGACTATTGACTAAAATTTTTACTGTTAAAAACAGTACAGAAAAAGAAATGAATAAACATAGATTTTTTTATTTATAAATGTAAAAGGGGAAACATTATAGACGGTATATGCTTTGTCTTTATATTGTGTCGTCTTTAAAACTTGGGTACTCTTCCACTAAATTACAATGATGTTCATAATTATTCTAATAAAAGATGTTACTGATAGTGCTACTTTTGTCCTTGTTTGTTTGTTTGTTTTTCTACAATATAAACCTTATACTTCACCTATTTTTACTAGTATTTCAATGCTCAAGTGATGCATTTGTGCTCAACAGGAATAAGAAATATCAGGACCTTTTTTCAGTGGGGCTGGGGTCATGTGAGTTCACATCCAAAAGTCATTTTTTTAGAGCTTTTTTGGTCAAATATATACACGGTTATCCTCTTACAGGGAGGATAACTGTAATTAGTAATTAGTCTTTTGATTGTTTTGTTCTATGAAGTAAATAATATATTTGACTCTTTTTTTACCACTCTCCTCTACTTGCTTTCACACCAGACAACTTCAACAAACAGGGGCATGGCATGCTCCTCTTCTATTCACTGAAGAACTCTGCTTTCCCAGAGTACATCTATCCCACCAACTCAAGCGTCCTTTGTCTAGACATCCATGAGCAGCACTCCCACCTGGTGGCAGTGGGCTTCTATGATGGCTGTGTGGCTGTTTATAACCTTAAAGTGGAGGGACAAGAGCCTGTTTATAAGAGCACAGCCAAGACTGGCAAGCACACAGACCCTGTTTGGCAGGTGAGAGGAACTGATGAGGTAGACTGATGAGTTCAAGATAGGGACAGAGAATATGTACAAGAAATCATTTTTGCAATATGTTTAGCTGAATGGTAATACACAATAAATATTTGACTATTTTATGTAAATAAATAACAAATGGTGGTAACAATACCATAATTCTAAAACTGGTCATGATTCCATTAATACGAGATCATACTGATACCATGGCAACAAAAATAGAAGTCCCAGAAACATAATTTCCACAACAATTTGTGTTTGTGTTTGCACTTAGTTTGATAAGTGAAATCAAAAAGGCACTGAAATTAAGTACAGAAAAAAAGAAGGCACTGTCTATATTACAGAATATGTTTTGCAACTTTTGGAGAAGTGGATGGACTGTCAAGGATTGCCTTATAAAGTCCACCCTCTTTTTTACAAATGCTGCTAATGTATTTGTGTAATTTTGATATTCAAGAGTTTATATGGACTTTCTTGGTCATTTGCAACAATAAATCTTCTGTTACTTGGTGTTTACAACTTCTGATTTTAAGACATTGTTATCAAAAGGATATCAATATTCTTTGGTATTCACTGCTCCTTAAAACAGTCCTATTATGCTTTTCTTAACTGCCATTTAGTGGCTTTTACATGAATCCTCTGCATGATAGAGCACTCCTACATGCAAGTCCACTGCACCAGGGCTTCTCTGTCTCTTTTTGTAAACAGTGTCAGTAGCAGGCTGTTTCCCAGAGCCCCTCAGATAGCTTTACCACCATGATATCCTACCACTGTTATGTCAGTAGTCCATTGGTGGAATGACAGGACCAGTGCAGAATGTAGATTGTTGAAAGAATGCTGTACCATTGAGAACATGCTGCTGACCCATGCTGAACTTGCCAATTACAACAGAACAGACTGGTCAGCCAATCAGAACAGATTTGGCTCTTGTGGGGGAGGGGGTCTTAAAGTGACAGGCGCCAACAGATCATCTCAGAGTGGGAGTAGGCTGGATGAGGGCTCAGGCAAAAGCTAGCCATTTTAAGTTCTTTCACAAACAAGATAGTAAAACTTAAAACTATTCCCCTTACTTGACAGAGGTATTTATATGCTGAAAATTAGGACGTCTGTCAAACAAATGCATTTTCCTTAACTATTGTTTTGACCCAATCCAGTGTTATAGTTTCACTGTTTTCTCTGTGATTGATTTATCTATTGTTTTCTTTGTTCAGGTGCACTGGCAGAATGATGACATGGATAATAACCACAATTTTTATTCAGTGTCATCTGATGGCCGAGTTGTGTCCTGGACACTTATCAAGGTTAGCAAAGATGAAATTGAAGTAATTTTCTAATTTACTGTCATCTGAAACAAAACTAATCTATTGCAACTTGAAAGGATGCAAATGGCATGCTTTGTTTAAACTGTAATAGTTGGATATCCAGTCTTTCTTTTTTGCAAATGGAGTTGGTTTTTTGTGTTCTTTTTTGTATTTGCCTGCAATTATATGTCTGATTTAAAAATTATAATGTGTCAATCACTTTACCACTTTGCCACACACTTGCAGAATGAGCTGGTTTGTACTGACATAATCAGACTGTCTTCAGACGGCGCTGCCTCTGAGGATCTGCAAACTAAACCGGAGGCAAAGATTGGTAATGTCTCTCATTGTCAGTATTTTCTCTTCCATAAATAATACAAACTGTTTTCAATGACAATTATGACACAAATCAATCTGCTTTTAATTCTGATGTGTTTACAGTTTAGCTTGTTCTTGTCCACAGCTTGTGGAACATCTTTTGACTTTCATAGACAGATTGACTGTCTCTTCCTGGTTGGCACAGAGGAAGGGAAAATCCACAAGGTAGGTTGATGGATTCAAACATGCAGAACATCACTTCTAAACATGTTTCACACCCTGCTCTATTTCTGTTGTCACATTCACATGGCATGTTTTTCTGTAAAATGTAGACATTGTGTGAAAGTTTGACAGCGGGGGGGGTGGGGGGATACGACGGTGCAGCAGGTTAGTGCATGTGCCTCACAGCAAGAGTATGCTTGTTAGGTTAACTGGTGACTCTACACCACCCTTTGATCTGAGTGTGAGCGTGAATGGTTGTCTATCTCTCTATGTGGCCCTTTGATAGGCTGGCAACCGGTTCAGGATGTACCTCATCTCTCAGCTCAGGTCAGCTCAGATAGGTTCCAGCCCACTGGTATAAGCAGGATGGAAAATGGTTGGATGAATTGATTGGTCCCCTGTGGTACCAAACGGGCATCAGTATGTTTCAGTTTTTTTCTGTCATATCAAACTTTAGAATTTTGGTTAAAAAAAATATGGAAAACACATTGTCATAAGCAAATCATCTATTGAAGTGCAAAACTATAAAAGATGTGAATTACTGAAAAAAATGGAAAATTATTTTTGTAAGGATCTGAGTTACTTACTTTTGTCTTAGTTGAAAATTATGTTTTACAAGTCATGCAAAACTTGCTTTTTAGCGTAGTTTCATTTATGGCGACTGGTGACTTTCAGCACGTATATTTGTGTAAAAAAAAAACAATTTCAAGCATTTAAGACTAAATGATTAAATAACATTTTAAACAATCAGGAACTAAAAGTGCTAGAGCTCAAGCACCAAATTCTTGTTACACTGTATTCTGTATCAGGTCTTTCCCCCTGCTAGTTTTATGTAGTGGGTGAAATATCCTAAACCAGCCACTGAAACTACACAGTCTTTGGTTACACTTTTTTTAACAAGAGAGAACACTACCTAATTTGCAGAAATGTTTTTGCTCCACACGGAGAAGTGGGTTAACTTTCAAGGATTTCCCTTCAAGTTCCACAAGCAAATTACCCAACACTGGGTGATCAAGACCTCTATTATTTGTTAAAAAAAAATGGATATCAATATCCATTGATATTAATAACAATACAGTGCTCCTTAAATTTTAATACATGAATGAAATAAAAGGTATCGCCTAGACCAAAACCTTGCCAAATAGATAATCTCAAAGTCAATAAGTACACTGTTAAACATACTGTTTGTGCGGCCTGCTGAAAACAATCCTTTTTATTAGTGAGCTTTATGGCCTAGAAACTTTAAACAAAAAAACAATATTTATTAAAAGAATGTTTGTTTTACCCTAATCTGGACCCCCAACCCCTGTTCGTAACAGGTGGAATATTCTAAACTAAGCCTAATCTGTTTCAGACAGCAGACCAATGCTGGTCACTTTTACACAGATAAACAACATTCAATACAAATGTTAAACATTTTTTAAAAATGGGATTTGCTCCTGTCAGAATTAAAGGTGCAGTGTGTAGAATTTGGCAGCATTTCACTGAACAGAAACGGTGAATATAGGATATAATGTTTCTATTTGTATGTAAAGTCCGTCAAAATAGGAGAACAATCATAAAACGTTTGTTTTATTTTTATTTACTTAGAAAAAGCTTCAAAAAATGTACATTGCAGCATTCATGTAGGCCGACATAATGATCCGCCATGTTGTCTACAGGTGGATTTTAGGGACAAAAAGAACGAAACATGAATCTGCCCGCTGGTTCTGAAATCTACCTGGAATGCAGGCGAAGAAGAGGAGAGAGGACAACAATTGACCTATAATCTATAAAAATAATGGTTACAAACCTTGTGACTTTAGTAAATGATGCCGCTTTTATGATCCCGTTTGGTTTTCACAGGCTTCCGTTGCTAAGCGATGTGACGTTTTCGTTACGGTTGGGCTCATTCTAGAATCTGAACGATAGATGTCCCTCAAATGCCAAATTCTACACACTGCACCTTTAAGTCTAACAGGGTGAATAACTGAGTGTACGACTTGCAGAATGATGTCTGTAAAAAGTTAGACAGAAAGTTGGTCCCCTCACCTTGCTCCTCAAAATTTCTGACAAAGTGATATTACTTCCTGTGTGTGGATTATGGTAAATGTTTTTTCGTCATTACAGTGAAAAAAAAAATCATAATGTTAAAGTATGATTCCTGGGAGACATGGTTAAAAAGAATAACAATAGATATTTTTTATCATGTGTAGTTATCAATTTAGAGATCTTCATGTGATATGTTTGTAGTAAAGTCATTGTTCAATTAATTCATAAATATTTGGAAAAAGTGTCATTGAAACTGAAAAATCGATTCAGTTACTGTAAATAAAAGGGTGAATGATGAATACAATGTAATTAAAACTACATTAAAAAAACATCTTCATGCATTTTACGTACATGATGTACTGAGGACTTTAGTAAAATATACTTTAGTTTACTTCAAAATACTGAGAGTAACATCCTGGTGACGGCAAAGTCACCAATAGTGAGCAATGACCTCTGCACCGACTTTGTCTCCAAAATGTCAGTCTTTCAGTTCTGCACTGTGATAACATTAGGATCATCTCTGAGTCCTTCTCGCTCCCCCTTGTCTACTCTGTAAAATGGAAGCTATTACAGTGTTTGATGCACTCAGAGATATCCTGCTGAGCTTGATAGAGTGTGTTAAGAAATGTGCTTATGCACTTTGGTCTGTCCGTGTGCCTTGTTTGGAGCGCCTCCGGCTTGACATTAAGGCTTTAATGAGTCTCCTTAAGCAGATGCTTTCTCCGTCCACATCAGACAGCTGGTTGTTTTTGGCCGGCCTCCCACATTCTCTTTGCTGTGTCTGTCATTCCCTTGCCACCAAAATAGTAGAAAGAAACTAATACATCTTCTCTGTTTGCTGTCATTATGTCTTAATCTATAATCATAATTAAATAACACAATTGTTTTAAAACCACAAAGGACTCACTCACAACTTAAGTTGGATCATAAGATCAGACCAAGTGCTTGAGTCATGTTTACAACTTATGATAAAAAGTGTCTGTTAGATTGTGGGAGCCCAGATTATTATCGTTTTGCACCAAATTAAAAAAACACTTAAGTGAACTTTAGACTGGTTCAATGTCTAAAAGATAATGATAATGTCAACCTGAAGCATCAGGAGGTGAAGGCACTGCTTCTTTGTTAAATTATTACTCCACGCGCCTAGGAGTCCTGGATTTTGGTGGTCTTAGTAGACTTGTCCTACACTTCAGTGATCCATCCACATGTAAATATGATTGTCAAAAAGCTTTGGGTGGCTCAGGGTCAAACTCTGTTAGGGTTTCATAATAGTTGGATACTTTCCATAATCTTGTCACCTCCAATAACATTTATATACTGTATACCACACTAAAAAAACCTAATTACCTTTACGGGTACACAAATATTAGTCCTAAACACCCACTATTACTTATTGATTGAATTTGATGAACTTAAAATGTAGACACTCCTGTATAAAGTCCAAATTGCACAAATAAGTTTGCAACTTTCAGAAAAGTGGGTGGAATTGGCAAGTAGCAAAGTCCCTCTCAGTTCTACCCACTGAAGATCATCATGTTTTTCTATATCACCCATCACTGAAATAACTACAATAATTTTATGATTTGGAATATGCGATTTTTAGTATAGAGCAGGAATGAGCAATTGGTCACAGTTTTAATAGAAACTCAATATGTCCCACTCCTTTTTTATATTTCAGGAGGTGCAATATTTCTTTGAGGCAAAATATGTGTCAATAAACCATTTTAATTTGAAGATCGTGCAGCACATGTGTTGTGGCCTGCATATCATACAGAGATGGAAAAAGTCAGTTATATTTGTTCGGTGCAGATATTGGCAATAGCCCACCAGTCAGGTTAATAATATTTCAATAATCATTCGAATGTCTTTTTGATTAAAAGACACCAATAACATAATTAAATGTAATTTCCTTTGTTACTGGGCATCCTGTGGGTTCATGTATATGTATATATAAAATCCTGACCTCAGTAAATGAAAATGTTTTAATCAAAATCTAAAATGTAGCAAACATTTGCAGTCAAAGGCCGATCCATGGAGTCAAAAATGTATTAATATTTTGATTCTTAATTAGGTAAAATCAGAGATGATAATTCTAGTAGTGGTCAAGCATTTTTTTTTTTAGTTCATAAAGTATTGAGTGCCCCCACAGGCAGCAACCTCTGGTGTTGTAAAATCTAGCAGTGCAGGAGCACCGGAGACTGCAGTTCCTTTAGTGTCCATTTGAAGCTGGCAGCAGAAACCCAGAATCACAGAGACAGGGTTGGAAATAAACATCTTGCCTTCCTGCCACTGTGGTAAGTGGATCCAAAAATCTACCAGACACTCATGTCATTCCCGGCCACTTAATTTTTAATTGTCAGTGTAAAGAAATGTATGGTGTATAATAATCTCTACCTTATTATTTTAAAGGATGGTTGGAGTCTCATTACAGCCTTTGACCTCAAAGGCTGATTCAGTAATAACTAAACTTTGACTGAGAACAAAGATGATGATTTATAGTTTTAAAAGTTCATAGTATATGAGCAGAGTCATGACAGTCCAAAGGTATTATGATGGAGGTTGTGAGTTTTATATTGTGATTGCATATAACCTTATGCTGACCTCATGATATTTTTTTTTCTCAAATCAATCTGTTTTGTTACTTTTTTCCCCAGCACTATAGCTAATAGGTTGACCAAACTTACCTGTCACTGCACAGAAACACCTGCATTTGGCTGTAGATTGGTGCTTATTTCCAGTCCTGCACATGTGAACTAATTTTTTTAAAAGTTGATGTTACAATCAAGAAAATTGTGATTACAGCCTGATCCAAAAAATGGCTTTGCTCTGTGTAGTTCATGTCATTACGCATTTGCACTGCATAGGGGTATTTTGGTTTTTTTAATAACACATCAGTTTTTATTTTTCAAGGAGATCAGGTTACGCATATAAGGGGACCGCACAGACTGCTATCTGTCTGTCTGCCATAAGCCCCACCTGAACAGCTTTTTGCTTAGAATTGTTCTGAGAGCATTATATTTTCCTTTATTCATTGAAATATCACCCAGAAACTCGAAAACCACGTCAAGGAAACATGTCCTACCACTAAAAGCAGCTAAGGGCCAGGAAAATGTTCCATCTTAGCACAGTGCCATTTCAAGTTGAACTGTTTTCAACTCACTTGCAGTGCAGCAACAGATTTTTTTCACTTTGGATGCTGAGCGGTGAAAACGTTGGTCGATGTTGTTTTTTGGTTTGTTTGTTTTTTTAAATGAGCGGTAAGCGATTTGAGTGGAGCAGGTAGAAGTTTGAGTGGAACGTGGAGGGATTGTTGTAACATGAGATATTTTCACAGAAAGATGTTACACAGAAAGATTTTTTTAACTTTTAATTAAATCTGATTTGATGAGACTAAATGTAATGTTATAAATCCATAAATTAGCCCCGTCATTGTTTAAGCTGCAGGGTTCAAAGTGTGTGAAAAAAGTAGCAGCTTATAGTCTGGAAATTACAGCATGTCCTGAAGGCTGTGTCTGAATAACTTTTTGTTTTTGTCTTTGAATAGCTTATAGTGTTTTATTGCATTCTGGTGACATTTTGACTCAGAACACAATTAATATTGAGGGCACAAGGAGACCACATATTGATTTTTAACTCCTTTTGATGTCTGTCGTACAGCTTTGTATGTGCTTTCTGTTTGGGAACATAAACACATGTGGTGTGTATGGTCAGACACCCTGAACACGTGAAGAAATATGTTGTCTGTCACTTCAAGGTGCAACACCACGGAGGCCTCAGGAGGGCTCTGACTGATAATCTTCACCCAGATGCTGGTCAACAATCACGCTGTCAGTGCTTTTAAGAGCAACAGCTGTCCCCACCAACCATCTAGATTATTTATTTTGGATCGGCCCGTAAACATATCCCCTCAATCTGACTCGGCTGAACTATTGCTGCTTTTTTAACACTTTTCTGTCAGTTGCTGGCAAACTGTGGAAATTTATAGGGAATGACATTACTCTTATGGGATAAAACTTGAGTTGTTTTGGGCTTTTCACAGTTTTCTTTCAGTGACAGCTCAGCAAGACTTTTCCATCAGCTTCAGATTTGAAGGAGTAACTTTCAAATTAAACTCAAGTCACGTCTTATTGATTTTACATCTAATCTGTTTTCTAGTCATGAGGACTTCTGCTAAGCTTGTTAGAAGAGTCTAAAATTATTGTTTTTGTTCCATGGGAGACAGAATATGGTGATGTGTGGTTGACCTCTCTTTTTCTCTTGCAAAAAACAGATCATTGTTTGGATTTCTCTCAGTATCATATCATGATGAACAGATACAGTGTCTGCATTTATAGTTAAAATTGCTGGGGCCTGGTGAGGTTAAACCAAATGAAAAGAGTCCTACAAAGTCTGATTGACATCACCCATATGGTCAGTGAGGCATAGGCCAACCATGATGGTCAGAAAATATCAGGGTTATTGCAGAACCTTAGAAGTTTATAAAGCTCTTAAATTTGATTATTAATTTAATTAGTTTTTATCCATAAAAGTATAAAATACCTTATTGTACTTCCAACAGGTCTTAAATCTTAGGTGGTGCATTGACTACGTCTGTCCTTTTTTCAAAAATATATTGAGCTGATTTAATGAATGCATTATAATACAAAGCTGTGACAACAGTCTGCTCTCCAACAAAAAACAGCTTGTTTGAGGACTCTCAGCCAGGATTTAGAGGTCATCATAGCACAGAGACTGCCCTAGTTAAAGTAACAAATGATTTACTCTCAGCTTCAGATAGTGGACTTCTCTCTGTACTTGTCTTGCCAGATCTCAGTGCAGCTTTTGACACCATAAGATCATAATGTTCTTCTACAGAGATTGAAGGAATTACTCTTGATTACAGGGACTGCCTTAAATTGGTTCAAGTCCTACTTATCTGATCTATACCAGTTTGTACATGTGAACGATAAGTCTTCTGTGTACACTAAAGTCAGTTAAAGAGTTACCCAAGGTTCTATGCTAGGTCCAATTCTTTTCCCCTTATATGTGCTTCCCCTTGGTGATGTCATGAGGAAATACTCTGTTATTTTCATTGTTACACTGATGGTACTAAACTGTAGGTATCAGAGAAGCCAGGTGAAATAAATCAGTTATTTAAACTATAAGACATTAGGATCTAGGAGAAATCAATTTTTTTCTTCTTCTTAACTCTGACAAGACAAAGGCTATTGTGCTGTGGCCTGACACCTTAGAGAAACCTTTTCTAATGATAGAACTGCCCTAGATGGCATTAGCCTGGCACCAAGCACAACTGCTGGAAATCTTGGGTTACTATTTGATCAGGATTTGTCCTTCCCACATAAAACAAATTTCAAGAACAGCTTTTCTTCACCTTTAAACATTGCAAAAGTCAGACCTATCCTGTCTCAGAGCGATGCTGAAAAGCTAGTCCATGCTTTTGTTACCTCTGTATTTGATCACTGTCATTCCCTTTTAACAGGCTGTCCCACCAAGTCACTTAACACTCTTCAGCTGGTTCACAATGCTGCAGCAGGTGCACTGACTAGAACTAGGAGAAGAGATTAAATTACTCCTGTATTTGCCTCTCTGCTTTGGCTTCCCATAAAATCTAGAATAGAATTCAGGATTCTTCTTCTCACCTATAAAGCTCTCAGTGAGCAGGCACCAGTTTGTCTTAAAGAGTTTGTAGTGCTGTACAAGCCCTCTAGAATGTTATGCTCCTTAAATCTTGCCCTGCTTGTGGTACCATTAATCTCTATGGGAGATAGAACCTTCAGTTATCGTGCTCTTCTTCTTTTGGATCATTTATCAACCACAGTTCGGGAGGCAGGCACCCTCTCTACCTTTAGGGTTAGACTTAAAACATTCCTTTTTGATAAAGCTTTCAGTTCAGGCTGGCTCAGGCCTGGACCAGCTCATAGTTAAGTTGAAATAGGCTTGGCCTCCCTGGGATTTGGCACACTGAGCTCCCCTCTCTCTATCTTTCTAACATTCTCTCTGTTCTCTCTCTCTCTCTCTCTCTCTCTCTCTCTCTACATGTCTTTGCCCATGTTTGCTTGCCCCTGTACTTGTTTCTGCTTCTTGTCTTGTCAGCAGCCTGGGATCTTTGGTGTAGACAGCCTTGCTGCTGTGGACCAACAAAGCTTCAGTTGCTACACTTACAAATATTTGGCCTTTCCTTTAGCCCCATTCCATTATCATTGCGATTCCTGATATTTCAGAGAGATCAACAAAATTAAATACATGGTACGTCCTGCAACAGCACACATATATAAGTAGGCCTTGACAACCAATCATGGATGACCTGCTGTCATTGACCTGCTCAACTCCAAGTGCTTTATCCTGCATCAACCATCAACATCATTTAACATAAAATCGGACTTTTGGACCAGTTAAACCCAATTTAATGTAAGTTCAACTAGATGCTGCAATATTAATCAATGTCTGTCATCATTTTAAATATTAATGTTAATATTAAAATGACCTCTCTGCCCATGCTTGTTTTCATTATACCTCCAAAATATACCTTTTTAACCATACAGACGTGAGGACCCTCTTGAAAACGAAATGTCACATATCAAGGGGCTAACCAGGAATAAATCTATATTCAGCGGACATGAATATGATGAGGACAAATTTATGATCTGGGTGTCCATAGGTTTTTCGCTGTCATAAATTCTTATTTTTCATCCCTTTGTCTCTGCCTGGATGGATACATCTCTATGTGTCTCTATGTGCCTTAAGATAACACTTGTTTTGAATTGGGTGCTATAGAAATGAAAAGATTGAATTATATCTAGCTCTGCACTCACTCATACCTGTATCACTTTTTATCCTTTTGGAGGGCACTGTGACGTGTTATTAAGTTGGTATTACCACCCTGGCTTTTAAGTATTAATGAATAACAATCTTACTTTAATAAATTAGTATTTTAGGACATAATTACAAAAGAAAATAATGTACCACACTTGTTTGCTCTGCAGTTCAAAAATATTAGGGTCTTTAAAAAATAAAACAGACATGATTTGAAACCTAAAAGTGTGAAGAAATCAAGAAGAAAAACAACTCAAACTAGATGTTACATGCTGGCTTGCATTGGTAGCAACCACACTTCATATTAAGTAGGAGGATCCTTCTTGAAATCAAAGAGAAGAGTTAAAAATACCCATCATTTGGTGTCTGCACATCAAGATATGAGCTATTCCAACCTTTTTTGGGGGGGGACCTGGCTTTATGTCATTCTTATACTGTGTGTGTGTTTGATTGTAAATGTTTTCGCAGCCAATCTCAGAACTTTGCACTCTTGCATTTGTTTAATTTTAACACTGGGTGTTGCTGCTCATTTGTAATGTAGTATTTTAGTGAGCCTTGAGATGTCTGCTTGGCTTGAGAAAAACTGATGTCTTAAAGTTTAAATGATTCAAATATTTATTGTACATCTGAGTCATAGTGTTTACCATGTTTTCCGGTGTAATAAGCACTATATACTAAAAGCCCTTTGTTTATTCATCATTTTTAGTGCTCCAAGACTTACTCAAGCCAGTTCCTGGAGACCTATGTTGCTCACAGTATGGCAGTGGACACTGTGAAGTGGAACCATTTTCACCCAAATGTTTTCATCTCCTGTAGTTCAGACTGGACAGTGAAGATCTGGGACCATACCATCAGGTAAGACCACTGATAAGAGTTAAAGGTGGGGTTGGTAGTCACGGAAAACTAGCATGAATTTGAATGTAGCATCTCCTCAAGACTATGTCACATGCACGAGCAACACTTATTTGCGACCATATGACTGACTTAAAACCACCTACTCAAAACCAGTCCTCAGCACATCGTTTTTGTTTTGCACTACACCAAGTCTTGTCTCACTCAGCGGTAAGAAAACACCCAAACATTTTCATAGTAAAGTTAAAAAGACAAACAAACGAACAGTTTTCACAACCCTATGTTGACTCTCATTTTTGCCCTGGCTTTGTCCAAATTCATTTTTGTTTCGGCCTCCTCTGCCTCTGTCTTTCTTTTCTTGCTCTGTTTAGCAGGAGTAGCGGTTACCAGTAATCGGGGTATAGGTAGTTTCTCTGCCATTCTCCAGCGTACTTGGATCCCTCTTGGTTCAGCTATGCACATTGAATCAGGGTCAGTGCACACCGGCAAAATGTACAGAACGGCAGTACAGGATTTGATTGGTTTAATAAATTTGATTCGAATCGCTGTGATTGGTTGGTGTTTTCCCTGTTTAACTCCTGCTGTAGACAGCAGCTATTTTTTGCTCTCTTTTAAGAACATGTCATGCATTAATTGCCATGGGGACATAATGGTCATTTTAACCAGTATTACAAAAAGTGTATCTAAATCTGATTACCAACCCTGCCTTTAAAGGGTGAAACCCCATAACTACTGGTGAATTTACTCTAAATACTGCTTTTTGAAAAACGTCATGATCAATTCTGTTGTTTTTCCAGGGCTAAAATATTTTCATTATAGAAACCATAAAAAACACAGCCTGACAGTTTTATCCTTTCCAAGGAATAAAACAGCCAAACAGTGAAAACACAGTTGTGTGATTCATGTTTCTTTAATATGTTAAGTGGTTCTGCAACTACCGTGTACCCTCAAAATGCAATGGCTTTATCCTGAGTCAGTGTATCTCTGCAGAGCAGCTGGATTCACCAGATTTCATATCCATCACCAAGTCTGATCCATCTTGCAAAGCTTCAAGCTGAAACTCTCCTGATCAGAAAAAGACTGGAGCAATCAGCATCCAAAAAAGGAGAAGGGACTGCAGCCCTGCAAAAGTGATAATTTGTCTTGCCACCTTCCAAGTTTTGTTTTGAAAGCTCTGCCCTCTAAAAGAAAAAAATCACGGGGTGATTTCCAGATAGACTAGTGAAGTGTATGTAAAACAGCCTCAGGTTAGAGTCAGAGTGGACAACCCCTCAAAGCGCACTTGAGATATAACATTCAGAAGCCACAGATGAGCATGAGACCCAGTAATCCTGATCTTCGACCTATGAACTCCAGAATATCACAAGTTCATCTTAGAGTCAGAGTGGGTATTTGTGCAAACCGCAAAGTCTGAAGCTTTCGTTAGACTCAAAAGAATGGCCTGGGCTTGCAGATGGACAACTGGGACACATTGTGCTTCCAACACTGTCTTTTGAGGTAATGTGGTAGGTAGAAATCCTGTGTCTTTATTGATGCATGTTCTGGTGCAAGATTTGGGGTCACATATATACTTGACGTTGTACCCCAAAAATTCATTAAGTTTATCCTTGAATCATAATGAAAATTGGTGCAAATTTTAGAAAAAAAGATAAATGTTAAAGCTTTCTTGAGATAAGGCACTCTCAAGCAAGAGATGAACACAAGACCCAAAATCCATGGTTGTTGAAAGAAGAACATAAAATCCTACATCCAGTCTTGAATCATTGTGGATATTTTTGCGGCGTTACAAGAAAATTCTGCAGGGCATTCCTGTGATATTTTCTTCACAAAAATGAGCTGGGAACATCCAGTAAACATCTTGCCCCTGCTGCTGACTATTACTGGTGCAGAGGCATAAAACCCATTAGACAGAACTGGTTGGACGGGACACTGAGGGATCATGCCCATATAGTTTCAATAGTCCTCACAACTGGTTGAAGTTGCTGCTGTAGAGTACGTGGGAGACAACTTTGTGGAAGAGTTTCACATAGAAGCTATAGTGCTGGAATAAGAGAAAGGGATCATGACTGTTTGTTTTTGAGTAGTTACAGAAAAGCAAATACAATTTTACTTTATTTGTGCTCTGTTCAAGTGTCTATGTTCATCAACTGAAGAGGATATAATCCTTCTTGTAATCTCTCTTAATATTAAATTTAGTCTTTAGTTGTTATAACCTCCTTATAATTATTATGGACCTAACATAATTTTCCTATCCGACTGTGCCTCCCACTTCTTGTCAGCAAAGGCAGTTTGACAGAATAATGATAATAATTATCTGCCCATTATGAGACACATGGTTTTCAAGAATGATCAGTTGTATCCCCATAATGCTTCCCTGAAAGTTTGACAGGAAAACTTCCACAAGCTCTATCACACAGTCTGGTGTTAGTGAAATTTTACACCAAAAGCTTCTACTTTTCTTTGAGTGCAATACAACAATGAAGCTGTCACAAATTTATACAATTCTCCCTAGGGATGGGCACCAGAAACCAATTCCAGATGAGAACTGATAACAAAGAATCAATATTGTTTGTCTTTTTGCTTATCAGTTCCTTCCACTTGGTTCTGCATGCTTTGCAAATCAGTGATGTCATGTTGTCATCAGTGGCAGTGAGCGAAAATGATAATAAAGAAGTCAAAAATCATGGCAGACAGGGGCAGAAGTGGTCAAAATTGTGTCTTAATTTTGGACAAATATTACTTACTGTACAACTTTCAGTGAGTGGAAACAACAGCAACTAGAAGAAGCATTAAAATATGCAGTACAACACTGAACATCACTAGTGTCATGTGTTAGGCATTGTTGCCACTGAAAACCTATGAGGCCCAACTTTTTCCCATGCAGAAAATCAGCAGGAATCAATGAAGGAGTTGCTAAAGAATTTGGATCAACAAGCAGAATTGTTAATAACAATAGTGTCAATAAAATCTTATGAACTCCCATCCCTAGTTCTTATTGAGCGGAGAGGCTTGCTGTCGTGAGAGGGACATGCATTCTTACCAGACAATTAATCATAAAATAAATGTACACTTCATCCTAGTAAAACATCCAGTCATGATTTGTTAGTCCTAAAGGCTCTGGATGGATTTACAGAATGTGCCTTGTTCCTCTGCCATATAACACTCTCATTTGATGGACAGATGTAATGCTTTTTGTGCCTGGTTTCTGACTTTTTACGCTTGTCAGAGTGCTTGTGTAATTAACAAATGGGCTCAACAGCATGAAAACGCAGTTTGACTATCCACCATGGTGAATGTTGCTCTTATCAATCAGAGACATTTGGTGTACTTGATTTACATACCAGTTGTTTCTCAGTTTCATCCAACTTTCGCACAGAAAATACAAACTGCTGTAAAACTAATGCCAACCTTTGTTTAATCAATAACTTATAAAAATAAGGTTGTCCATCTTTTGTGCAACAGAATCATGTGTACGACAGGTTGTTATAGAAATAAAAAAAGATATTGTCTAACCTTGCAGCCAGATCTGCCAGATTACATGTCTGCAATTAGGCAGATCCATCATTCATGCAGAGGCACTGCTCAGTCTGCCTTCTTTAAGGGAAAAGAAGTGCCAGATACAGGGGTTACAACAGAGAGATGCAACTGTCAGCCTGTAAACAATGGCTGCTTTCTAGAGATTAGCATAGATGCTGCAATCTGTAATAGCAGTTTTATCAAAACTGAACAACAATCCTCCATGAAAGAAGAACACAGAACAACATGCAAAACATTTCCTTATGGAAACAATAAATGCACTACTCTCCTGTCAGGTTTTGGCATGAGCGTGATGCACAAACCAGCTCGCACTATGACCTTTATTCCTCAGCAGCAGCGCTCATCTACTTCATCATCAGATTGGCATGAAGAGAATGTCGTTGACAGAACAACGGTCCATTCACCACTGGACATGTATTCAAAAGGTTCTGCCCTCCCTAAGCACTTTCAATGGGCTGTTGCCCAGATGGGCGAGTAAAATATGTGTTGTGTGGCAGTGGTTCCCAATCTTTTCTCCGAGGAGCCACCTACTTGAGCCCCCTTAGAACTTAAACTAGAAAAATTTGATAAAATGAACACTTACTTTATTTTTTTACAGGTAAAATAAAGATAGAATGGGCTTACACACAATCTTGTGCAAAGAGCTTTTAAGAAAGTAAGCCCTTAGTGTGTTAATCCTGGTTAAGTGTAGACAATGTAAGCTAAACTTTGATAGTCTCAAAGCTGACAGAGTCTGGACCCCAGGTTAGGAACCAAGGCTGTATAGTATATATTGAAGGGTCTGTCTGGCATGTCAGGTAAGTATAAACCAATACCCTCTAAAAATTTGAAGACAACAGCCCATTTCACAGTGCATCTCCACAACATTGCTGTAGAGCAGCTCTACTGTCACTATGCAGTGTTTACCATACTGTTTCAATACTCAGATGGGCCACGCAATTATGTTTGCATATGTGTTAGATACAGTCATGGTAAAAAAAAAAAAAAAAAAAAGTTAATACTGTCATTTAAGCAATATAATCAACCTGCACTCAATTATTATTGTGATATGTTACCTCAATAACATTGAGCCTTAACAATTGCAGCTCACTTGCTATGACCACATAACTTAGCACACCAGATGACCATTTAACATATTACACTAGTCCGCCTCAGCAACAGCCCATAGAAAGCGTTTGGGAATTGGCAGAACCTTTCAAAAGCATATCCACACCCATCACACTCATTACAGGCCAATTGAATTAATGGAGTAGGCAGGAGCTGCTACTCCATTTTGTAATAAACAAAGCTTAAGCCACTTCGTAGAATAAACTATCACCAAAACATGTTGGAAGTGGAAGTGTTGGAATATCCTTTCTATGGAGTGGTGCTTTCATTGTTGTTATTTGTTTTTCATTTAACAAAGAAATATCTGATAACGCTACTACCGAAGCTGTTTGCATCTATGCCAATCTATGTGCAAGGAGTCACTTCCTGTTGTCGTCTCACTCGTAGCTCCCACCTTTTCCTGCTTTAAGGGACTCCAATTGGGCTGTGCCCATTTTGGATGCTCACAATTGTTGTAGATTGGTTCCACATACACACACAGTTCAGCATGCACACACACTCATTTTTAAGCATGTTTAAGCAGTAGATCAAGTGCTTTTGATTTACAGGTGGGGAAATGAGACGCGTGGTGGTTTGTCTTGATGGGTGACTTACTGAACTTTGTTAACAAGTTTAAAAGCTCTGATGAGAGCTCCTTACCCGTGTCAACATAAGCAACCAAAGAAAAACAGAAGCAGTGTGTTGATCAAAAACGGTGGGACACTTCAATTGGACTAAGTGTGAAGTGAGCTGATGCTTCCTTGCATTATGTTCAGTTAGGACATGTTGTAATGCCTCTGTTTCCACCTCTAAAAGTGACACAGAGAGGGTTTACTTCATCCTCTAATGTCTTATGGAATGGCTTTGAAAGGGCTCTTTGAATAAGCCTGAAGAAGCCTAAAAGTTATAGGCTATGTCTAAGCGTGCAGGTTTTTTACTCTGTCTTCTACGCTGTTTTCAAAAAGCAATGCCTACCACACACATTATTAAAAAAAAAAAACAAGCTCATTCACACAAACATGCATAAAAAGCATAAACCCACTGTTAAACGCTGTTTATTACCATGTAATGATGTCAGTGCAATTTTGTTGCAGTTTCTATACAAAAAGCTGTTAAGTGTAAAAATTAATTCCAACCACAAGTCTGACCAGTGTTTATGTTTTAATTTGCAACCTGGTTAACTGATGTTAGCAGGTGTTTTGAGTAGACATTTCTTTTTTATATTTAAAACTGAGACATATCTGATAAACTTCATCAAATTCTGTTATCTGAAAGCATTCATCAGTACTCTTGTCAGTTTCATAATTTCGTATTACCATGGCAGCCACAGACGCAGGTGGCCATGGGTTACTAGCCACACAGCCACTTTTGAAACAGTAACACTTGGATTTTAAAGCAACGGTGAGTAAATGTGAGAGTGAATGGGTGTGAATGGGTAGTTGTGACCTGTGGTATAAAAGTGCTTTAAGTAGTCAGACTAGAAAAGCACTATATATGACAATTTTTGTCCACTGCAACACATGTAAACAACAGCGATAATGTAGCATAGTGTGACATAACCATAAGGAGATGTCGGCACAGATTGTGACATTGTAGGCTCAAAACATTTTCCCTGTCCACACAGTGACACCCTAAACTGAGTTTTTGAAAATCTTCACTTTCATGGGATTTTGCCAAAATGTTCTCTTTCAGTGGCCTAAAACACCATTTTTGTGTGGACAGAAGGCCAAAAGGCACAAAAAGCTGCTTATTTAAAAAAAATACTTGCCTACATGTGGACATACTGTAGCCTTAGTCTGAATGCAGCTTAAAAACGTATATAGAGGATATACACTAAAACAACACCCAGATAAACATACAAGGTTGTTCTTCTTGTCTGTTAAGTAAAGAGGTCTTGCCTTTTAAACAACAAACAATGCACAGTTAAAATTTTGTCCTAATATGTTCATAGGTTACCAGCAACCAAGCCTGAACCTCCAGAAAAAGAAATCCTCAGGTTCCTGGTCTCTGTCTTGCGTGTGCACACACTCAACTCTTATTATCTAAAAACGGCCTGTAAGTGCCTGGTTTCATATTTCTTTCCTTCATCTCACATCCAGTGGGCTTTCACAAGTTAATAATGTGAGGAAACAGTGTGCAGGAGCCTTCTGTTTCATCTCCACCTGTAATCCCAACCAGGCCTTGAAGAGGCATCATGCTTTGACAAATTGTAACTGATTACCATAAATGACAGTGTAAAGAAGGTTTTCATCACTTTAAACCTGTTAGAAATGGATCATCCCATGACTATGTATATGGGTGTAAAGCGGATGGATTAAGCAACGGTATTAGTTGTAGTCAAGGTCACTGACTCTATTGAAAACTTAAGGTAATGTGTTTTTTTAAATCCTTGAATCATTAAATATACTTATAAGTCATGATCTGACCTCTAATGTCCTTTTTTTCAGCACTCCTATGTTCACCTTTGACTTGAATGCAGCTGTTGGTGATGTTGCCTGGGCTCCATACTCCTCCACTGTATTTGCTGCAGTAACAACAGATGGAGCAGTAAGTGTCCCTCTAAACTTATATTTTACAGTCTACAGCTTCACTGAGGGGTTTCGCCTTAATCTGTTGTCTCCTAATTATGATCACAATGAACAGAAATGTCCCACCATTCTATTCAAAGCAAGAACTTAGTTTATAGTTAAAAACAGCAATTTTAGTATTTACAGAAATGCCTGCATTGCCAAATCAAAGAAAAAAAATAACATCACTGAAATTATCAGTATTATCTTTAGAAGTTTGAGCAGGAATTGTTCAACTTTGTGTTGGCTTGCTTTATTCAGAAGCAAGCTGCAAACCCATGTTTTTCACAGAAGAGTGCATATCTAAACTCGTATTTGTATGAAAGACTAATGCAAATAGCTGAAAACAAAAGTAGATGGCTAAAGCAAACGGCTCTAGCATGAATGAGAAAAGCACATGATGCAAGATGCCACAACACAAATCAAATTTGACCTAGTTACACCACAAATGTTAATTGCTGTAACTTAAGCACAAATAATAACAACACAATCCCCTATAGCTGCATCACATGGCAGCCAAAACACAAACGCAAGGGTAGCAACAACACAAATGGGAGTTACCACAACATATAGCAAAAAATCATGACACACATGTAAGTGGCCACAACACAAACATAAACAACAAGGTAAAGGCTGCAACATGAACACAAGTAGCCACAACAGAAATGCAAATTGATACAACACAAATTTGATAGTAGCCACAACACAAATGCAAGTAATCACTACGAACTGGCAATTAGCCTTACACAATCTAACATGAATGCAAGTAACAACACAAACATAAAAAGCTAAATCACAATCGAACATAGCCACAGCATCAAGTTGTCACAACACAAATGCAAGTAAGCACAACACAATACGTTGGACTGTCTTTGACTGAGAAGAGAACTGTCTTGAACATTTTATTCTCACAGCAATATGAATTTTAAATAGGGACATCGCCTTTGATGTGCTTTTACTATTCATGGGTCTTTATGTCTAATTTTAGGGGTGCAATTGTTCTGAATTTTTTGTTGTTGTACTTTTTTATGTAGTTTGAGCCTCTGACCAGGGTAATTTTTCTCTCACAATACAGATTTTGGAATTGGATTGAATTCAAAAGGTCACAATATAATTGCAATTTGCCAAAATGTTAGAAAAACTACTCAGATATTGTTTTAAAGAATTTAGTACTCATTACTTATAAAAAAAGTGGGAAATTCATTTACTCATTACTTAATATCAAAAGCATTTAGTTTCTTTACTTTTTAGATGATTCTTTCCCTTCTCCACAAACTGTTTTACAGTCATTTAAAACAAAGTTTACAAAAAACAGCAGTATTCTTTGCATCTTTAATGGAAATAAATTTAAAATTGTTGAGAGTACTGCTTACTTTATCCCTCTTACCCTCCCTGTTGTGTTGAACTCTTGAGCTAGCTGCTGCCCGGACACATCATCTTGATACCAACTCACCTTTGAGAAATGTAACTAAGTAACAAGTCAGAACTTTGATTGGTCACTGTAAAATTATAACTGTTTTTGAAATCGTAACCCCTTACTATACTAGTCACTGAAAGTAGTAACATTAGGCCATCAGACTGTACAACTCCTCACTGGGGGGATGAGGAGTAACAGGAAGACAGAGGATGGGAAGCCATAGATGTGTAGCCATATATTTTTATTTTTATTTAATTTATATTTATATTACTTTATATTTTTGTTTAGATATGTCTTTTTATCTAAATCTTTTAATCTGTTACGCTGAACTGCCACTGAATCCCAATTTCCCTGAGGAAGTTTTTCCAAGGGGATTAATATAGTTTGATCTAATCTAATCTAATCTAATTAAATAGCTGCAGCACAAATACAAATAGCCTCAATTTAAGGGCATATATAACCACAACAGAGATGCAGGTAGCCACAACACAAACAAAAGTAACCACAGCAGGAAAACATGCAGATGTTACAGTTATTCTTATAGCTTATAGTGCCCTTGCAACAATGACCCTTTGGAAACACTGTCACATCATAGATGTAGGACTCTTAGTAAATGTAAGTTTTTTTACAAGGTGAAAATAAGTAAGATCTTTTGGGAGCTTTTATCAGATCAATTTTGTTTAAACATATAAGCTATTTTCATAATATTATTATAACTTAGGATAACTTTGATTCTGACCAAAAAACAAAGCTTGGTCTTTTGTCATGGCAATGTTTGTCAAATATCTGTTGTGTACTTCAGATAGCAAGCTTTGCTGTCACCTTACAGGTGATGTAACTTAGCAGATGCACCACCGACCACCTGCCTCTACTTCATTATAATCCCCTTAATGTAGTTACAGGCTAGTCTGACTGAACCCGTCGGGTAAAGCTAAAGATAAGTGCACAACCACCTCACTCAATTGAGTTTGTTTGAACTCCCCTTCTTTTAACAAGAGTGTCTGGCTTCCTGCCCTGCCAGTGGTTATTGATTTTGGCTAAAAGTAATTACAGAGGATGCCTTGTCGCTTATCTCAACATATTTTCGTAGAACGGCTTCAAGCTGTCCCCATCTGTTTGTGGCCGTACCACACTGTGCCATGCTATAAAAATCCAGAGTGTTGAGTCTGACACATTTCCTGTCCAGTGTGCCAAGGGAAGTCGAGTGAGAGTGACGAAGAGGAAATGAGAGCTGAGCAATTTGAGCGACACCTTATGTGATAGCGTGTGTGTGCTCATGTGTGTGCGCTGTCCTCTCTAAAGGCAGGATTAAGTCATCATAGGCACAAAATATTCTGCAGTATATCCACAATTATGCAAATCTTTTCTTCACCAAATGTCACAGTTGATAAGAGACATGGTAGAGGAAATGTCGGATTCTCCCATTAAGTCCTCAAAATAAGACAAAGGCCTGTTTTAATTTTGCACAGTGATAACTGGCAATGTAAATGGCTGATGTAAAATGGTCAAGACTCAAAAAGGCCATTGGTTGCCAATAAACATCTAGCAATTAAAATAAAATCCAATTTAACGCCTTTGCTATAAAGAAGACTATCTCCTTGTCCTCTTTCTAACTAAAGTAACGTAGCCTCTGAAACTGGATCAAAGCAGTTCACATAAGCCATTCATAAACTCATTAAAGCTCATCAGTTGACTTACACTACGGTTTCCCAGATGGACTACTAAAATAAACTGATTGGTTCATCTGGTGTGTCCACTTAATGGAGAGCCCCTTGGAGGCAAAATTGACCTACTGTGTTTTAAGACACCAAATTCACAAGGCTTTATCAACAAGATACTCTTAATAATTGTTATATGGGCCAGGCCTATCTTTACTCATTATTTCAGTGTTTCCCACAACATATGAGGAGTGAAGATTGAGGGTTAGTTGTCCGTCAAGTTTGTTTTTTTTGCGTCCTTGCTCTTTTGACAGTATTTATCAGCAGGTCAGTCTATAAAGACACTGGAATAACATTATGTACATCTCTAAATGCTATATGCAATATCCTGTTATCAGAGTAGATTATCTTCATATGAAGGCTTTTTGTAGATGAGGCACTTTGTTGCAACTGTCATGCTGAAGTGCATGAATACAGGATCATTTTTACAGATAGAAGCTGCTAGAAGACGATAAAGACTGGAATCTAAAGTTTTATTTTTAGCATGAGACTTCACAACTAATTTTTTGCATTGAAGGGTTGCCCTAGTGAATGTCTGCCTTATTTGTGTAGATGATTGTTATGTAGTTTCTAAAAAAGAAAATATAGCTAACAAATACATTTGAGTGGCTACAAATCACCTATCCAGGTGTTTGTAAGTGGTAAATGCTGTACTTATCTGTTGTCAAATTTGACAAAATTTTCACTTTGTCTGATGCATGAGGTGAATGATTTTAATCTGTTTGGACGACAGCGGAGTCCTTGCAGTACATTTGTCATTTTCGTGATGAGTGTCGGATGAGCTTCAGTGACTCAGCATGAGTTCTGCGCTCCTTGACGTGTATTTACTGTTGATGACAACCTGCTGTTGCTGTTGCCACACTGCCAATGTCAGACAGACAGTGGTGTACGTGCTTTGGTCTGCATGCGTGTGTGTGTGTGTGTGTGTGTGTGTGTGTGTGTGTGTGTGTGGGTTTGTGTATGCTTATGCGTACGTGCTCATGTGCAAGTGTGCATTAGAATTATGACTTGCCTGGCAGTTTAAGGTGTAAGAAAGGCATTGTGCAGTGCAAACTAATACTCCCTCTCTCTCTCTGTCCTTGCCCCTCTATCTTAGCTGGCTCTTGAGAAAATAAGGTGTCAGGATGAAATAATGAAAGGTCCAAGCTTATCCCCAGGTGATTAGTCTCCAAATCCATATTTGCTGTCTGTGCAGCTTCTTGTAACGGTCTGCAAATGGACTGCCACATATTTCAGTCAGCACCTGCATCAACTCATGCTGGATATAAGTTTCCCATACATCAATGCAAAGTACCACAATTCCTTAATTGTTTAGCTAATTCAGTGCACCATGATCAATCATAAGAAAATATACAATAAATCTGATATGGATAATATTTGCTCAAGTTCTTGCTCAAAAGCAAGACAGTCATACAGTGCTAGAATATGATGATTGATCGTAGGGGATGAATGTGTTTGAGCACACACAGACAGTGTGAGCCCTCACAGCCCAGCACAGTCATCTTCTGGTAAAAACAGTGGGATGTGCTTTGACGTGGATTCATTTGCAGCCGACAGATTTTCTAAATACACTTAGGCTGAAGGAAGAATATCTGTGATCTGGCTCCTTCTGGATAATGGCACCTGTGATTCTGTATAAGGGCTGCCAGGATTCAGAAAAAAAACACATGCGCACACTGACAGGAATACACACTCCTTGAATTACAGGGAAACACCCTTACTTTCACCAGATGGTCAGGCTTGCATCCCTGCAGAGGCTGGTGCTGCATCATCCCCCTTCACACATAAAAGGCAACACAACACAAGACATGTAAAGGCAGCATTTAATGACAGAATAAAACAGAAAGCAAGTTGTCATTTTTCAGAGCAAGGGGATATAAACCAGAAATCATCTCATCATATTGTCAGGCTGGACAGCACAACATATAAACCTCAATATTTTTCTCCAGTGAAGTAAAGCATGGTTATCACAATAGCAGATTTATAACTGGGTTAGGTCCTTGTAAAAATCTAATTATACTGATACCTGTTTGATACCCCTGCAACAAAACATAGAAGACCCAAGCACCTAATATTAATTAGTGTATTGTTTTTTGATAACAGAAATCGCAGTCTAAGTCCTGCACATTGTCATAACAAAATAAACTTTGGCAACATTTGGATAAATGGATAGAACTGTTAAGTATCAAGGGAACCCATGTTACTTTCACCCACATTTTCAAATGTAACCTACATATTTGGTTTGTTTAGACTGTGTGTGAGTTTACTTGCCATTTTTATTGATAAAATACAACAAAAAATACCGATATCAGTTTGAGCCAAACATCTGAAATGTCAGATCAAACTGAGAAAGAGCTCTTAAGCTGTATTCACACCAAACGCAAAAAAATATTTGCATCACGCATTCGCACGGCTACATTTCATACATATTTTTGCATGTTCATATTCAAATTTCACCTCTCTGGACCCTGATGCAATAAAACGAGGGGGCAGGTCTGTCTCCTAGGTACCAGCAGCACTTGCCCGCTTATTCTGTCTGCTTATTTCAATCTGTCTGTTTCAGTCTGTTTTTATTGAGCCATTGTTTACCTCAATGATGTCACTGCATTGTAACTCCCTTTTTTTTTCAGGTCCATGTTTATGACCTCAGCATCAACAAGCACGAGCCCCTTTACCAGCAGGTAGTGGTGGCCAAAACGAAGCTGACTCACATTGAGTTTAATCCTGTCTATCCTATCATCATTGTGGGCAACGACAGAGGCTATGTCACCAGTTTTAAACTCTCACCCAACCTCCGCAAGACACCCAAGGTGAGAACTGTTTGTATTGCTTGTTGTACTTTCAACTCAAAAATCTTTAACTTACTCTATTATCATAGATGACAGAGTAAGTTAGCATTAAAAACAGCCAACTAAGTGTGACATAGTTACAAAGAGCTTGGCTTAATCTGCCTATATTTTGCATTTGTAAATATGCTTATTGATAGAGTGGTGCAGTGATGATGTTTTTTTGTGCCAGCACAGAAGTTAGTATTGTGCTGGTGCTGTCAGCTTTAAGCCTATGTGATTGGTCTCTGTGTTCTTGGATCATTACTTAAAATAACATCTTTAGCAAATAAAAAATTATTGAACCGTGTTTTTTGTGACAATCTTGACAAACAGGTATAACTTTCAGGATTTCTTTAAGCTTAAACATAATCAGTGAAAGTTAAGAGCTGTAATTATTAAGCCACTTTGGATGTACAACATGGTGATTTGACTTGAAGCAATTACAATATTTCCAGTGTATAATGATCTTATAAAGTTGGTCCTCATGGCTGCCAAACCGTAGTCGAGATCACAGCCATTTCTGTTGTCCTTGTCAGCAGTTTATTAGCAACCGTCTTTTAAAAAACACAATAATACTTTAAATTTCAAAAGCGGGTCAATGTCAGATGCATTTTATTATTTTAGAGAAAATATAAAGTTCTTGTGTTCTTCACAGATGTTATTTTAGTTATTTATCCCAAAAAGGCATTCTAAAATCCCATAAACTTTCAGCCTTGAAAACTTGAAAGTGGTAATGTCCTCTCTCCGAGATTTTGGACTGATTCTTACACCACTTTGTAACTTTTTATCGATAAAGGGGTAAACTTTTTTATTTATATATGTACAGTTGTTAACTGATTATAAACCTGTAAGGTATCAAAGAGATCAGAAACAGGTCAGGATGAGGAGAATTAATGACTGAAGAAAAAGTTCTGGTGTGATGAGAACCAGTTAAGAACAAACCAGGGGTTTGGATGAGTGAGGAGCTTCAGCCAGTGATCTCCGACAATGAGTTTGTGCTGAAGATGACTGTTTTTTTCACTGAATTAATTCAAAATCATGGAAAATCTTATGCACAGAGTTGTCAAAGGCATCCAGCCTGCTGCTGAAGTGTGTGTTTTTTATTTAATAAACGCCCATCACAAGTTATTATATTGTGTTTCATATGTGTGCATGAAAGGAGACAGATGCTTGTATAAGTCACTGAGAGTAAATTTCATCAGACCAGCTTACTGTAAAGTTCACTGTGAGTTTCAGCACTTACCAGAATGGTGACATGTCTTTCTAACTCTCCCCACTCGAAAGTTCAGACTGTTATATGAAGATGCTGCTGCTGAAATGTCCCTGTACCCTGTTTGGCTTTTTCCTCTCAAAAGGCCTCTTACAAATCAAGACAAGATTATTGTGAATTTTTAGGGAATAGAATGTGTCTGTCATCTAACAGGACTTTTTCTTTAGTAGAGAGACAGCCAGCATTCAGGAGCATGGTGAGGACAAACAGTCGATGGGTGAACCAGTGCGTTTTGTCTTTAATGTGGGGGAGGAAATGGGCTAAATGTCCTCTCAATCTGGAATTTAAAAAACAGACACAAACAGAATATTGATCCATTCTAACAAGTAATATCAAGTGTAACGGCCTTAACACACGAAGAGCAATGCAAATAAACAGCACAAAATATCAAATATTTAAGTGGCAATTTTTGACATGCCTTTCCACTCACATTAAAAGCAAAACAAATTTGGGTATTTCTGTCATGCTCATTCTAAAATAAAATACTGCCACAGAAGCCAAAATGGACTAATCATCAGGTGAAAGTGACCTGGGCTGATTTTTATCGAACAGAATCTTAATGGGCACATCTGTTTGTGTAAAGGAGAGGTGAACTTGTGGTGTTTTACCATTTAATTCAGGAGCTGAAACACTCCCACAGCTCCTTCAGGACCAACCGTTCACGATGGTAGATGCTTGAGTTGACACACTATAGTCATACTGCAGCTCCAATACTATCTTCATCCACACATTTTTTTCAATTCATCAACCTCAATA
Organism: Cetoscarus ocellatus; assembly: GCA_037902135.1. Lineage (NCBI taxonomy): Eukaryota > Metazoa > Chordata > Actinopteri > Labriformes > Labridae > Cetoscarus > Cetoscarus ocellatus. The sequence continues at coordinate 81,402 of JBAMNC010000571.1, read as the reverse complement.
TTTTGATGACTTTGGTCAAATAAAATGCAATGTGATGCAAACACACCATCAAGCAGGCAACCATGTTGAATATTTTGACTGACTGTGATATATGTGCCAACAACAAGTGCTTTTATTGGTCAAATGTGGGCTTTACCGGATGCAAAACTTTTACAAAATCTATAGGGATCTGAAAAAAAATATAAAAGCCTGTCTTTAGGTCTACAGCATTTCGTTGCAGGTGTGTAAGCTTGCATTGAGTTTGGATTCTAAAACATGAAATTAGTGCTCAGACTCTCAAAAACCGACACTGCACATTGATTATTATTTGAGTGAGGGAACAAGAACCCTTCTAGCGACGCAGTGTAGAGAAAAATGGTTTAGCAGCCTCACTGAAAATAGACACTTTTCATCAAAATTTGAGGCTTTTTCTATTGAAAAACATTACAAATTTAAGAATTACTCATATAACAGACTTTAACTGACAAGGTTTTGTATTTTTGTCACAGTAAGTTTATCCTGCCTATTGCTCTTTCAACCTAATTTTCACTCATACAAACGCAGAAAGTCTACATTATAAATTAGGCACAAAATCTTTGATGATTCTCAGCACTGTGCAGATGTTTACGGTGCAGTTAGATGGTCTTTGTGAATGGCCTTTTTCGTTCTTTGCACCTAATACACACCTCATCTGTAAATAATCTAGCTGCATGACTGCCCTCTTGCATTATTCATCACTGCCACTTGTTCTGTGTCATCTGAAACAAATCCGATCAGAGTCCTGACCACAAGCTAATGTCATCAAGTAAACATTGCCAAATGGACATGCTTTCTTCCCCGTCCCAAGCAGCTCTATATCAGCAACATAAATCACTTGTGTTTCTTTTGTCAGTCTGATAACAAATAGCCTAATGCAGTGACTCCCAAACTGGGGTACTCGTACCCCCAGGGGTACACAAAGTGATTTAGGGGGTACATTTTGAAACTGCCGTATATTAAGACAGTTAGTTTTCCTCAAAATCAAACTTGAACGGTTTCAAACATAAACGCAAATAACCGAAGATATTCGGTTGTGTGCTGCAATAAGTGCGTGAGAGTAGCGGGTACATGGCTGGAGGTCAAATGTCTGAAGGGGTATGGGCTGTGAAAAGTTTGGGAATCACTGGCCTAATGTAAGTCAAGTTATTTTACTAACTGGACAAGCTAATTTGATGCACACAACTAGGAAGATGAAGATAAATGTGGTTAGTTGAAAGGTTTATTGAAAATCAGCAAAAAATAAGCATTGAATTGAATCTATTCATGTCTAAGCATGACACTCCAGAACACTCCATATTCCCTGTTACATATGATGTCAGACATGCAACACATGACAAGATCTCGCTGCATTTAAATTACACTGCTCTATTTCTGCTACTGTTACCATCATAATATTGCACTACCATCACTACCACATTTTTGCACTGCCCCTCCTACTCCTCTTACTGTGCATATAGCATGTTTACAACAAGCCGTAAACTAGCACATATGTCTTAACTTTAAACTCTGTCTTGACATCCAGACGAAAGTGAGAAACACAATTTCAATTACTCTGTATGTCATACATGTACAAAGAATTGACAAATAAAAACCTTGAATCCTTGGATCTACTGGAAAAATCACCTGCCAATACATTTAGGCACATTTAGGAAAAACAGGACAAATCTGTGATTTAACTTAATATAACAAAAGATGCAAGAAGTTATCTCAATAAATGCTGTTGGCAATATGGACAAGCTACACCTGAATCTTTAAATCATAATTTGATCAATTTGGACTCTGTTTTATATCTTGTGTTTATACAATATGAGGAAAAGATATGATATGCAGTACAGTTTTTCAGTATTGTGATACGGATGTGAAGAGTGATTGATAGACTGATTTTAAAAAAATCAACTTTACTTTAGCTTTCTCTTTTTTCAACTTATGTTGCATGAATCAAAAATATTTTTAACCTCTAAATGTGCAGCCATGACTATGAAGGTATAGAATTTCTTAAGTCTCAAGTGACTCCATTTAAATGGTGAAGGACTGAATTAAATCAACACATGACAACTTCAGTATCATACAAGATGCACAAGAGTTATGATAAAAAAAAAATCATCATTCATTACAAAGTAATAAAATAATAATAACTTGGTATCAAAAAGACTGAATCACTTTCTTTTTAAAGTTACTTTTTGCTTTTTACAACCAACATCAATGTTTCTTATACTGTTCATGGACACAAACTTAAAATAAAGTTTATAGTTTGAGTTTCATCCTTTCCCTCTATTTTTTTTCTGTTTTGAACTTTATAGCAACCATGATAATTATAATAACCAAATGTCTCAAAAGGTAACCTAATAACTTAGTATTACTTTGATAAATAAATGTTACATTAGAGTTATTAGGTGTTGTAATCATTAAGCTTCAGAAGAAATATTATCACAGTGTCATTCTTCACATCACAAGTCACTGCCCAGTTCTGGTTAAATTTGCAAAAAGGGGGTCTGTTTGCATAATTTTTACAACAAATTCAAGCTCATGTCATGTGCTTTTGTTAAATCTCTGATTGCAATAATGACAAAAATGTGACTGATTGTGCTGCCCTATTTTATACCCAAGAAAGATGTAGCTTTACACTGAATCAAATGTCTACTTGAGTTCATTCACAATTGATGAGTCACTGACGACTGTTGCCACTCATGGCACTGGCTAATGAGCCGTAGAGTATTCACAGCGGTCTTGCTAAACACTGGAGGAAACCAAATGGCACACTGAGTCACAACTCTTTAATCAGGGCTCATTTAGTATCAGCTCTGCAGCCTTTCCTCTTTCCCTTTGTGTGGTTCACATTGGTGCATGTAAACTAGGAGAAGTTCTGATTAACTTTATGCATGTGTATTTGTAGCCTGGCTTATGCATCGTAAATGGTACTGCTGCACTCCAGCATGTTTCTTCCCCCAGCCTCATAAACATGTCGTGTATGCATACAGCACAACAACACATACACACATCCTGTGCCACCTCATTAGCAACCTCAGACTGGAGTCCTTAAGCATTCAATTTAGAAATAATTGCACAGTTCAGCACCAGTGAGAGCACTCAGAGTATTTTGGAACCCATTGTTGTGAGACACAAATACCCACAGCAGAAATTATCAGTGATGTGTCTTATGATATTGTCACAGCAGCCCACCAAAACTAGCACAATGGGTATTTTGGCTCGTTGAAATATCAACAACACTGGCGCAGTAGTGTAACAATCTAAATTGAAACCGTACAGAAGTGTTGTTCTCAGCAGTTTGAAGGGCATCCAGAAAGACAGACTTCTTCTGTCCTGCAGTTTTCCTAATATCATTTTATTGCTTGTTGCCAAAGTCTTTGATAAAAGACTTTGAATGTTCTCTGCTGTGCTGGACTGAGTTTAACTGAAGGGCTACATTCACTAATGATGCAGGGTCAGGTGTGTGTGGTGCAAGCATTTACTCATTACACATAGAGGGGCAACTATCTATGCCATGCTCCAATTTTTTTAGGTATTCGGATGAAAAACAAATTTTTTACTTTTCTATTCATAACAGGGGTCATGCTGGATTTTTGCCAAGTTCCATACTAACTTCAGCAAATGCCAGCACAAACACAGATACACTGTATAGACGTCTTGCATGTGCCGTCACATTCCTGCTCCATTCCAAGGTGGCCGGTTAAAATAAGTGACGTCCAGCATGTTGTTAATCGGACGTTCATTCCAATTAAAAATGTTTGACCCTGTGGTGAACTTATATCTGCGTACTCAGCCATAGTTATCTACTGTAGTGTATTGGACTTCTCCACCAAAGGCTTAAATATCAGAACAATGCCCTGGTCATTTTATGAGGCTTATTACACGGCAAACTGTCATTGGCAACAGAGGCACTTCAAAGGCTAATGCTATTGCTAGCAATCATCACTGAGACCATTTCGACCAAACAGGCAGTTACATGAAGGATGAGAACATGTGAATGCCTCTTTGTGTGTTTTTATCTTTAAAGTGGATGGTTCAGGATTTTTAAATGGGGTTGTATAAAGAACTTGTCCATACTTACTAGTCACAATAATGGGGGTCAGCTTTGCTTCTGCAGAGGCTTGTGCAATGTAATCCTGTAGATGGGGCCAGGTACAAACAAGCCACAAAACAGAGTAGGGTCATTGCATGCTGTGCTCAGTGCCATTACAACTTAACTTTCCACTACCAAGCCTCTTGGTTTAGGCAGTACTTCAGCACACAGCTCAGCCTCTGTGTCCTTCCAGCAACAGCGCAGTAATCCACATACCACCCACTTTCATTTTGCAGAGTATACTGACATTACATCACAATTAAAATAAGTTTTAATTTTTTTAATTTACAACTTATCATTACAACTATGGCCTGTATCTTTTGTACAATAAACAACCATTATTACTTACTTTGAAAATAACTATTCATTCAGTGGCAGCACTGATTATTTAAGACAATTCTGAAAGGATGCTCAAAAATATACCTCAGGGTTTAGTTTGGCGCTATTACTAATACTAATTTATCAACTTTTTAAAAAGCTCCTATTTTGCCTTAAATCAGGTAAATAATATATTGAGTTTGATGACTGCTGGGGTGCGTTTCACAATGTCCAAAAAACCCTGTAGTTTTCTTATACAGAGTACCCCTGGTAGTGCTGTATCCTCTCTCTGTAGGAAATACTTCGTTGGAGCTCCTCCCACTTTAAGGCTCCCTTCCTCATGTGGGCCCAATCTACTTCAGTTGGTTTACAGGCCAACTCTGTGGTAGCTGGTCATTTCAGCACTGTTCTGGTGCCATGTTGTCAACAACTATGTATTCATTCTTAGGCCTTGGCTCTGTAATGGGCTTACTACCATGAGCCAATGGGCTGGAACGGATGACAAACAATGTTAGGATGTCACGCTTGTAAGGACATTCAGGGTGCTGGGGAACAAGCCCTTTTAGGCAGCTACTGTAGCTGCGTAGAGGGGGAGAGGAAGAGGTCTCAGTGTCACAGATTTTGGTGCTTTATCACATGGAGGAGACATGCTAACCACACTAAAGGTTATATAAAACTCATAAAAGCATAACCTGGGCTCTAATTTATTATCTGCCATGCTTATATGATACTGATAACCTCTATCAAATAAAGTATCACTAAGTGCCTGAAAGTATCCATATAGGTATTACCTCAGAGACGCATCTTACATTTGTAATTTCTGGATCTACATAAACATCAACCCACCCCTGTTTGTGTTCAACTCTGTTCTGTTGTATGACTGTGTTAATCTCATCTGCTCTTTTTCGCTGGCCTCAAACTCTGTTGCCCACTGGAAACAAGAGGCGGTTGCAATATAAAAACAGCATTATGCAATATTTTCTGAGGGTCTATTAATCACCACAACCTCCCAGAATGCACTGCTTGTCATAGCATTTACATTTGTGTTATGCTGAGTGTCAGAAAATGAGCACACAAAGTTCTAGTCCTTACAACACTGACAGAGCTTGCCTGTCTCTGCATAAACAGAACAGGACTGAAGTATAAATCCTCAGTGTTTGCTAAAACAGGAGGAAAACAGGAATTTAATAAGCTAAAAATCACATGAACATTTTTTGATGTAATGAGGTTTTATGATTTTGATTAACTTTGAGTTATTATTTATCTAACAGCTTGTTTGTGTCCTGTCTTTCTTTCTCTCCACCGCAGAGGAAGCTTTATTGAGCCATCCATCATAGCTGAGATAGTATGTTGCATCCAGATTTGATGCTCATCCGTTTAGGGAGCGCAGCTGTCTGCCTGGATCAGCTCCCTCGCTGTCGGCTCTTTCAACTTTAAAATAGCTACACACAAATATGAAAATACATTTATATGAATAAAATGCATAAGCTCCAAGGCAGAGGAACAAAACAGTCCTCATACTTTGAGCTGTGAAGAGGGATTTAAAAATTTTAAGCCAACAAGTCTCACTTCCATACTGACACAGTTTAAACAAGAGCTCAAAGTACATGATGTTCCAGTGTTTTAAGATTTATGTTTACGCTGATCTGACTCACATTATTGTTTTATTCAAGTGCAAATATGACATTGAACAAATAATTCTTTCTCTCTTGGCTTGTTTGCATTTCCCATGCTCTAACTGTGCTTTCATGTCATCATTGTCCAGTAATGCCCCATATTCATGCCAATAAAGCTGGTTGAATCTAAAAAAAGTATAGATTCTAAATCAAACCCAGTGCAGTCTCATTACCAAGTCAAGTGTTATTAGAACAAAAATGTTGCTCATGTTCAAGCCTCTATTAACTCACTAACTTCACATTGCATTTTTTGGGGAAATTTTAATATTGCAGTATATAACATATAAAAGAAATATATCATAATTCACTTGCTAGCCTTGAACAAATAATATTATATTCACGTTAGCTTGTTAAATTTGAAAAAATAACTCCTACTCAAACAGCTTTATCCCAGATTTTATTATCGTCTTTATTAAAAGGACTCATAATTATACAAGTTTTTTCAAGCGGACAGTCCAAAAGTATGGCATTTTGGTTTAACTTGATGCTTAGTGCTAAGGCGCTTAAATCTTTTTAATTTTTGAGAATCAATGAGCTTGAACATTTTTGGATTTGGTTTTGAAAAGAAAGCAGATTAAGGTCTGTTTAATCTCTATCCTAACCTTATTACATTAACTGAAAAACTTTGAGTGATGCAAATTAACACATTGTTTTACAAATTTCCAAGGCACAGCTGGACTTATCTGAAGGCACACTAGTGTTCACGGCCACGCCATTTTACACCCACTGGAGTATAGCCTGCTCATGGGTTGGCTTCCAAGGTGTCCTTAATCCTCCTTTGACAATCAAACTGTTAACATCACTCTGGCCTAGTCCAAGTCTTCCTGCTGTCAGTGGCCTAAGCCAGTGGTTCCCTACCTTTTTTGTCTTGTGTACCCTGAGTTTTTTGGTCACACCACAAGTACCTCCTCGCTCATACGTGTTGATGATTCTTCAAAAGTAGAATGTAATCAACCTGGTTTATGTGGATTCACTTCTACGTCTGCCTCGGTGCTTCATTTGCAGCGAAGTCCTGGCAAATAACTCAATTTACAGCCAATTTACAGTGACGCCAGAGAACCAAACACTTGGGAAGTGTCTGTAAAAGACAAAAACCTGTGCCACAGGTTTTTGTCTCCCCAGGGAAACTAGTAGTAGGGCACACTTACCATTTTATTAACAGGCTTATCTCAGTACTTCCAAGTTGGAAATAGATTATTAAATGTTTCCACTTACCCCCTGCAATGTGCTCACGCACCCCTGGTTGGGAATCACTGGCCTAAGCATTAACAATCATGCTGACTATGCTACCTCTCTTTAATTGTGAAAATCAAGTTTACAGGAACTATCGACATGTTTCTGAGCGAATATTCACACTAAAGAGGTAAAATACATCTAATGGGTTTTTACAGTGATATTTAGTCCTTTCAAACAGTTACAATAATTCACATGTACGAGCTGTTATTCACTGCATTTGATTGTCAACATTGTCAACTATTCTCAACAATAAGAGTAGAGCTTAAAAGTCAGTATAAGAGGGCTGTATTATGACCTTAGGGAAAAAACCTGACTTCCTAAAGCAAGATAAAGTGCTGGTGATGGGCTAAAAGGCTCTGTGATTGGTTGAATTCAAATGGGTCATTTAGGCTTTATCTCTTCAAAGCAGATTTCAGAGTAAAGCAAAAACATAAATGATATGCGACTAATATAAGGCCCTGACTATATTATTTGATTATTAAATTTACTTTCGACTAGATTCAGTCTCAGTATGTTGCAACAATCCAGCATTGCATGAGATTTTTGTGACTGTCTTCATGTTTGTCTTAGTGTGTGAGTGTGTGATGATGTTTTTTTTTTTTCTCTTTGTGTGTATATGTAGAAGAAGAAGGGTCAGGAGCAGCCCAAAGGTCCTGAATTGGAAGTGGCCAAGATGGAGAAGATCCTGAGCCTGCTGAGGGAACCAGAGCAAAGCACGGTTTAACATGAGCTTGTGTTTTCCTCCACGCCATGTCATGTTACCAACTTTTATGTTCATTCATAAAAAATCACTCTTTTGGTTTGGTGCAGAAATAAACTCTGTCAGCATAACAATGAAGTCATTTGTACATGTTTATTAAGACATTTTCCCATGATTCCTCATGAACTGTCTATAAATAATTCATATTCAATTAATAATGCATTAACTTATACTGCAGTAGTTGATGCATATTAAACAGGCAGCAGTAGGGATTCATTGACTTGGCTGACCTCTTATGCAGAGATTTATTGAAACCCAAATGTATGGTACAAGTTGACTTAGCTAAAAGTGAAGGCGAGAGTGAGAGCTGACTGAACAGAGGCATAAATAACCGTAATAGATGGAGCTTTTATGGACCACATCCAGACGATTTATCTTGGCTGGCACACGCCAATCTGGGCAGCCATCCAGGGATGATGTTTTAGCCCTTTAATATCCCATCGGTGTGGAGAACTTTGGTTGCAGTCAAGACAGTGTCCGTCTTTATTTGCCTTTTTTTGTCTTAATAAACTTGTCCTTCAGTAAAAACACCACCCAAGACTTTGAAGCTCTGCTGTATTCAAATAGTGCAGCAGCGTTAAGGGCCGTCTTTCTTCCTCACTGTGCATCAGAGACCATCCTGCCCCTCGTATCTCCCTGCAGTCACATGCAACACTCCCTAAGTTTGATTCATTACTTCATCTTCACAGGTGTTTAAAAGAGGGCTGCTCAGTCAGTGCATTTTTATAGATAATCAGCAACAAATGATTTTGAGGTGCAATGGGAATTCAGTTGTAATTGTTGCCTCATTACTGTGGTGTTAGGAAACATAATGAAGGAAAATACTGTCCTACTTTTGTTGGCAGCACTTGGTAATTACTTTATTTTTTTCATCTATTAACCATAAATAATAATTGGATATTTCATATACAAACAAAACTGAGAAGTCTTTATGTATGATTTTTCCAAAGGCATTAAATAAAGCATTGGTTTGTAAAAACACTTAAGTATGTTTTAATGATAATCAGGATGTCAATCTGTTCTTTTGCACAGATGATTCCCTCTTACCCTTGACCAAAGCTTTACTAATGCATTAATAAAGCATTGCTTTGTTTATAAATGGCATATAAATCAGTAGAGCATGCCTTGTAGTGGCCAAGTTAAAGAGTAACATAAACCAGGAACATATTTCTTTCAGATTAAAACCCTTGTTAATGGGAAATAAGTGTTAATCTTGATCAGTTATGGTCTAAACATTAATATTTCAGTCCAAAAATACATTTTGTATAAGAAATAAGTAACAACCCTCCACATGTTGAAACCAGATACTGAAATGGAGTTTTACTGTTGATTAATCTCTGGAGACAGTGGCCATGCGTTGGTAACCATCAAAGCCACAAAGCTAAACAGTAACTACCAACTTCACAACTTAATCCACAGGAGTGATTGTTATTGGTAGCAGCTATCAGCCAAAATACAAGGGGACAGTGAGTGCCACCAAGAGACATTGCTGCAGCTCTCTAGAATTGTGGATTGTGTAGTTTCTTCACCCGAAATTGTAATTAACTATGCCGTTGGCATGGTTGTAACATGTTCACTTGTGCATTAACCATGTCTCATTTCCCCGTTAGAATTCACTGTAGTACATAAATGACGTCAGATTCAGTTGCCGACTGCAATGTAGTAACAATGTAGTACTACTGGGTAGCTACTTGTAAGTCTGCAATGGATGATTATGGAATTATGGACAATAATCAAAAAGCATAAGCAGTTGGAACTGTTGCCTCACAGTGAGCAAATTTCTGGTTTGAACTAGAAAAGAGACTCTCTGTATGGAGTTCGTGTATTCTTCCATGAGTTCCCCAGGTTCTCAGGCTTCCTAACTTTGCAGTGCCGCTGGTTCTGCCTGATATATTTTCTGTTACCAGGAAGATCCATCTTGCCAAGGCTGGGCCACTGGAGCTAGGTCTACAGAGGCACTTTCCAATTGGTGTCCTAGGAGCATAATAATAGCATAAAAAACAAGTATACATCTGTTAACAATGGCTGCTCGTAGAGAGAGACTAGCATGGATGGCACCTGCTTCAGTGGCAGTAAAGAACACTGAGAACATTTCTCAATGGAAATGATGTCGTGCTCCTTTCCCAACATATTTTAGCAAGAGTTAACTTATAAATTGGCTCACGCTTTGTACTTCACCCCCACAGCAGGAGCACCCGCCAATTACAAAATCTGATAGGTCCAATTGATATGATTGACAACATGGCTGTCTTTTTGAGAGGTTCTGCCCTTACCAAACACTTTTTATGGGCTGTTGCCCAGATGAACTTGTGAAATATGTTCTTTGTAGTATATCCTGAACTTTCTTTCTGGTGTGTCAGTTTACAGGCCTCCTACTACAGTCCACAGACTGGTTAGCTAGGTGACACTAAATTGTCAGTAGATATGTATGTGAGTGTACCTAGTTATTAATCTTTGTCAGCCCTGTGATTGGCTGATGACCATTTCAGGATGCACCCCACCTCTCACCCAATGGCAGCTGGGATCAGCTTCTGTCCACTCGAGGGATAAGTGGCTTGGATAATGAATCTGCAGATGGACAAGACAGGCAGGCAGCACAGACTGTAAGATTCTGTGAGTTTAGGAATGCAGCAAAGGAGTGAGTGGGTGACTTATTTGACCCCTCCCTGCTCGGTTTGTGATATTTTCAAGGCATTTTGTTGTCTGTTTGTGTTAGAAACAGATGATTCCAAAAGAAAAACATTTGGTTGATTATGATACTGTATTGTTTTTATTAAATTTAGAACTTCTGTGATGATGAGGTGACTTATTATGCTACATTTATCAATTCTGTCAATATTCCAGTGACCATATATGACAAGTATGTCAAATGTAAATATTGGAAGAAATGTATGTATCTGCAAATTATGATAATCAGCTTTCCCAGCTAACCCTGCCACCTCTGATGTTGTATCTATAATACCATGCATCTCTCAAATTATGTTAGGGGTCATATCAAGTAGTGACTGTAATTGTGAGCTACGGTATTAAGAATAGGAAACAAGGTAGCACAAGCTCTAGTCCCGGCTTCTTACAACCCCAAAAAACAAGTCAAATAAATGAAGAAAGGTGGGTGAGACCATTTGTGGCTATTTTTTCCACTGATACTTTAAGCAAGGCAGAACAAATGCAAGATTTTATAGGCTCTTTATTTTGTTAACATAGCCTACTACTTGTTTTTCAATAGAAATTGCAATAAAATTAATGTTTTATAATTATGACCAAACCATAACTGTAACATATTTATAAAAATAACTTCATATGCTTTTCATCTGCAGGAGTGCTTGCATTGTTTTAATGTTAATGTGCCTTCTTTTGAAAGCATGTAAAAGTGCATGTTTATAGTCATGGGCTGTACATCTTCTGAATCAGACTTCCACAGAAAGAAACATAGTGGTACATGGGCATGGTGCTTTCCTGTCATTCAAGCTAAAATTACCTGGAAATATCCTAGAAAATAATCTCTAGAAAAGACTGGGGATACTGTTAACTCTTCAGTGTTACTGAGACAAAAGCATAGAGCCAGAAAGGTACAATGAAGTTTAATTTACACATCATTATTCATATTTACTCGACAGCATGCCTTGTTGAGTCTCAGGTTGTGGCACAAGTAAACAGGTAAAATGTTGAAGTACTTGTCATCTTATCTGGAAGTAAGGTAAACGTGGTAATGTTTCTGTCAGTATTTAGTCAGATAAACCCCTCTACATATGAGCATCCTGTGATTCAGCGCAAAGCGAGTGGGCCACCAATGGCCACGAGCAGATGTCAGCATGAGGGTCGCGTATAAGAGGACACAAATCTGAACTAAGCCTCTCAAGTCCTTATGTAACACCCTCAGAAAGAGCCATGCCGCGCACACCACTGGTGTTTATGAGTGACAATGACACACACTCCACTGCCTCTTTTCAGCAATAGACTAGATCTCTCTTTTTTTCAGGTGATGGTCTGAGAGAGAGGATATTTTTAGAAGTCTCTGACAACAGACTGGCTCTTCTTTGTGCACTGTTCATTTCAGTCCTCTTCTCTTTTTGTTCTGCATTCATCCTTCTTTTCATCATTCTGTCTCAGACTGTGTCAAACCAAGGACTTGATCTGACAAGATGCTTAAAATAAACCATCACTCTTCTATTTTTCTATTTTTATAAGCTGCTGCCATGTGTGCCATCAGATCAGCCGCTGACTTTAGACGCAGGAAAGAAGGAGCCTGATTATTGCTTGCTGTCGGTCCCTGCGCTCCATCAGTCCCCTGTGGAGGAGTGCACATCGAGTTGCTACGTTTGACTCATCCTTCTGCAGTCAGGAGGTTAACAGGTACTTGTGCTCGTTGGTGTGTTGCGTTCCTGCTTCACTGGGTGCCAGCACGGGCTGCCTCTCAGGGCTGGACGGCACCCTGCAGGCTCGGAAGAGGATCAGACAGAGGAGAAGGAGAAGGATGGCAACAAATGTGTTACAGGCAATGGCCACAAGTGCAGCTGTGGATAGCCCGGTCATGTTTCCTACTGATTCCATTGAAGAAAACTGGACTACAGCTTCTAGATTGAATTCACTTAAGATTTAGATCTAAGTTGGCTGAAGATATCTATTGTTCAGGGAAGAGCAGGACTGAGCCTCATAGGCATCCTGATTATGTGTTGAAGCTTGAATCCTTATGATCATGATCCCTCGGTGCCAAATAGATTAACCGCGCTGTATTTCCAAAAAGAGTATGTTAGCACGTTGCACCTTTATTTTTTAGCTCAGACAACAAAATAGAAGTTGCTGAACCTCCAACCAGACGGATGAACTTTCCACCTCAAGGCTCTTTCTTTCTTTTTGATCTCCATTGTTCAGATTAGTCTTTCAGCATTGTCGTCTGCAGGAAAAAACACCAGCATACATTTCCAGTGAACACCTATGAGTGTCTGCAAGAGAAACAAAGAACAATTAGGAACAAACTCACAGTATGTGATGGGACAAAAGAGAAAACTTGACTTAATTTTTTTATATGTCATTTTAGTGCCATGCCAAACCTTGTAAAAGGCACCTGATTAGAAAAGTTTAATTTTCATCATAACAATGATCCAAAACACACTGCTTGTGGACTGAAACTATATTCAAAAGGAAAGCATTGATTTAACACTTGGTAGGTTTACACACACAGTTAAGGGAAGCAGCTGCCCACTGCAGAGCTGCGGTACTGTCTTTTTAATTTTTCCTCTCTTCAAAATGTTAGCTGTTAGATGCCCAAAAACAAAGGGACACTGAGATATTAGAGTTATCTATAAGGTTTTTGCCACTTTGGACTTCCTTAGAACACCCAGTACAAAAACAGCACTGTTAACAGCATAATGTCACTTCAGTGATGTTTCGATTTAAAGCTGACGGCACATCAGTTGAGGTAGAATGTTCACTCTCACTGTGCAACTTAAGTAGATATGACACACAACCAAAACACATCATTTATGTGCTCATACTATATAATTTGATGGTCATAAATGACCTGAGCGCAAACACTGTGTGTGAGTGAAATCAGGACATAATGTTGATAAATGTCAGTAGTTTCATCTGACATATTAGTGGTTTGTCACCAGTTGATATCAGTACATACTCACAGGAGCACTGGCAGAGGACCCATGAAAAAATATCACATTGGGCCCTATCTCACACCACCTCCGCACAGCTTCTTAAACCATGCATCCATTGAGCAAATAAAGAAATGAATATGATATAAAATTTAAAAGTTGACTACTTTTAACCATTTTGGCCAAGTTTTTCTGTTTAAAGACATATATACACTTTGAACCCTGGAGAAAACACTTCAGCTAAAAATAATAAAATATATGGTAAATGTAATTGTGTGTTATTTTCTACCATTTAATCCATTTTAAGCATTTTGATTTTTAATGTATCATTAACTTTTAAAGGTGCTGTCAATCCTGATCAATCTCTGATCTTGTAACCCTTTCAAAGATTTAACATTTTTAAATTCAAGACCTAAATGTTAAAGAAACCTGACAGATATTTGCATTTGCATCAAAAAGCATAAATGAAACGAATACCATTCAACGGGCCTCTTTTTTGTCATTTTGTGCAAAAGATGCTTGAATATTACGTTTTGCCATGAAAAACAAGAGTAAAAAAGTCTTAAATCAACAACATGTTGCTGATACTATACTATTATTAGAGGCCCCTAGCAGTCATGGACCCTTTAAAAACTTTCCCCTGTACAGCCCCTGTGCACACAAGGATATGAACACTGTGTTATGGCGCACTAACCAGCATCACCAGCAAAAAAAATTAGCAGCTATTTTCTAAAAAATATCCCCTGTCAGCTGAAGCTGCACGTATATTTTCCTGCTTGTTCGTATATTTCCTGTTGCAAAGGGAGCACACATCAAACAGACAGGCCTGCTGTTAACAATTTCTCAACAGCTGCAGAGATTTGTACATGGGGTGCACAGGCTATCCAGTCAGTTCTATTGCAGGGTGCTGCAGTAATAATTCCTAAAACATGGAGGAGAGTTGGCATTTTAGCATTTCTGGTTTTCAAGGTCTGAGGTGGAGACATACATACAAGATCTCAGCATGTTTTGTAGAACATAAAATGGCCCACGTATGAGTTATAAGCTTTCTTGCAATCATTAAAAGGAGGGCTGCTAACAAACAGCTGCAAAGGACTACAAAAATCATTGGGGGTCCTTAAGCATAACCACATCATCCAGCCATCCATCCATTATCTGTACTGCTTTTCCCTTTTGGGGTCGTGGGGGGCTGGAACCTATCCCAGCTGACATTGGGCGAGAGGCAGAGTACACCCTGAACTGGTCACCAGCCGATCACAGGGCCACATAGAGAGGCAGACAACCATTCACCTTCACACTCACACCTTAGGGCAATCTGGAGTCACTGATCAACCTAATGAGCATGTTTTTGGTCGGTGGGAGGAAGCCAGAGTGTCCAGAGAGAACACACACATGTACAGGGAGTGCATGCAAACTCCACACAGAGTCCCTGACTGACATGGGAGTCAAACCAGCAACCTTCTCGCTGTGAGGTTACCTGCTGTGCCACCATGCCGACTGTAAGCTTCTGTCGTCAAATTTGGTGAAATAACAGAGTGACTTGGTGAAAACACTGTGAATGTTTCTGGATCAGAGGATCCCAGCAGTGTGTAAATCTGCAGTCATGCTTGACGGCCCTGCTGTAATAAAGCTCGAGGTGCTTCTTCTGCAAATGACTCTCTGCTTGTGGAAAAAATTGTTATAAAATGACTATCAGATAAATAAAACTGGCATTTTGTTAGAATAGTCCACTATACAGGAGTACATAATTATGGTTGGATGTGTAGGTTTAAAGGTAGGGTCTGCAGGATTTTCCTTAAAAATAAAATATCAACTTTTTCAGGAGAAATCCTGCTCAATCGTCTCCTATGGGTCTCTATTGATGTGTGATGGTGTCTTTGTTTACCTCACCACCCTCCTCAGCCTGTATTTTGATGTTTTGGTTGTCTCGGGACGCTTTTGAGCGGAGAGTAGGTGGATACCCCAGCCAATCACAGCGCGCCCAGTGCGCAAGCGTCTTTGACTGTTATGAAATGCACGAACAGAACGCTACGCAGACCGGTGTTCTGTTAGGCTTCACCGTCGAAAAAAAGCTACCCTCACCCCAACCCTTACACTAAACCTAACCGAGAGAGAGTGAAGACGTAGGGCGCATGCGCAGAACTACCAGCGCATGCGTGCGCAGTCGCGCTACATAGCTCACCTCGACAGGTGGCGTGTTACGACAGAACACCGGCAAAGATGGCACACGCTACAGCGCAGACAAGAAGATACAATCAGGCAGAAGCAAAACGCCAAGAGGACAAAGCTTGGTCTAAAACCAGAGTGAACCTAGGGTTGGCTTTCACCCGCTTCCGAGCTCTGAAGGACCGTCTCGGGATGAAAAGCGACGCGGAGTTAGCCGTCATGCTGTTGGACAGGTAGGTTATGGATTTATTTTCCTGCAGGGAGCTGGTTGCAGGGCTATCGGGCTGGGGAGGCGTGTTCTCTATCTGCTGCCGGAGAGGGTGGGCCCCCACATCAGGTAGCGAGGAGTTCAGGGGGAGGGGCTTCGTTAGACCCTACCTTTAAGTTCACTGCAAAGACATTCATATGTATTTATTAGCAAAGATGTCCATGAAATGACAGCATTGATTTTGACGTCCAGCCAGAACAAGACAATGTGTGACTCCACATCCAAATGGTCAACAGGCACAATGGGAAAACATGATTAGTTTTCTTGAATATTAACAAGTTTGCTCATTCAAGGGACATATCAGAATATAACTTGAGAAAACTTCCAGACAATCTTCGCCAAAGAGTTCAGACTACGATGAAAGAAAGGTCCTTTAAATGCTGTCATTATTTTAGTGGAATTGTTTAGATGCGTGTTTTATTTAGTTTTGTTTTGGTGTTTTATGAGGGCTTTGTTTTTCTTTTAAATCTTTGTTTTTTATTATTTTTGCTGCATGTATATCTTTCCTTTATTTAATGAATATACTTGAACAGATTATAAGTATGTGGAGTCATTAAAACTTTGCTCAAAGAATAGTCTAAGACTCAAGTCCTATCTCATAAATTCGGATGCAGGCTTCTTTAAGCTGGCATCATCTAAGCAAGACCTGATTAATCACATAGTTTTGATGTTTCTCTTTCAAAGGGGAATTTCTTGTAAATTAACTTAGAGCATCTTTATTCTTTTTCTTTTAATCATAATGAGTTGTTTACTTTCATTTAAGGTCTAATCAGTGGCTGAAGTTTTTGATTTGGAAGGCTTGACGAGGGACTGCTCAAAATTGGTCAACGGTGATAAAATTAATTGAAAATAGTTAATGAAGGGTGTTTTACTAAGCTACATGTACAAATTACTGCTTTTATTGAAAATTTAGTTCCAACATTTTTTTATTAAGTCCAACAGCATGTTCCTTATATTTTTTTATGAATTTACCAACAACTTAACTAATTAAGATTTATATCTGCTATGGAGTGATGGTTGCACAAGAACAAAAGGGTCATCCGGAGAGGGTGGTATCGTAGGGGTCAGTAAGGCCCTATGAGCAAACTCATCCCAAGATCCCTGAGATGTATTTGCAGCCATGTTGGTTGGGCTCATTGGGTAAATTTAGTAAAGATTAAGTAGTGGTACTATAGAATATGTTGGTGTTTGTAAACAGTCAGATCAGGTATGGGAGCATATGCCAGGTCAGCACTTTGTCCATCTACCAGAGCCCTGTATTGCTCCAGCCTCAGGATAGCCATCATCCAGGCCTGCTTCTCTACGCAGCATCTGACCCTTTCTATTCTTATCCTTGCCAACGATACCCAAAAAAGCACTGAGGGAAGTAGGCACAAAGGAATCCACAAGTCAGTCTCCAGGCCTCACAAACACACCGTGAGCTCCATACTGCCTTGTCCAGCGATCTCATCACTCTATAAGCAAGGCCAATTCAGCAGTTAATCTCAGCCTCACAGTTAGTGGTTGATGAATTACATTGGTGGGCGGAGCCTAACTCTCACATAAACTTCACTTGGTCTAGCTTTCAAGCAGTGCACATCGCAGATATTTGGATCCGCCAGACTATGATCTAAAAAGCAGAGGTCAAATTGTCTTACACTGACAAGCTAATGCTTATCAGCTATGTTAAAAGAAATGTTTTTCAGACTCTTACAAAGATACCTTGTGGCACATTGATACACTTTTACCCATTTATCAGTATTCTGAACTGCAGTTTTGTATCTACCCCCATTTATTTAAAACATGTTATTGCCACCAGTATGCATTCGCATTCGCTGTGACGTAACTGACATCTACTCCAAAATGGTCCACACAGCCCTCTGAGGTTCATAGATCCATTGTGGTTGACTTTTTTGAATTTCAGACATTCACCATAAGGCTTAGTAAGTGTCCATGCTCTCTTTTATTCACAGATGTATCACTGCCTGTCACAACAAAATGTGTTTTCCTGTGAAATATGCAGATCTTCACTTTCCACTCCATTACCACAACTGTCAGCACACAATGCTTTTAAGGACATAAAATCAACCCAAAAACCAATTCCTTATGCGCCGGTGAGGAAAGAAAATGCATTCCTTCTAATCCCATCCTGTTTCCAAATGCCCCACTGGAGCATTAAAAGCCTTCATCTACACCCACGCTTGGCATGCTGTGTGTCTCGCATGCACTATCCCACTCTTCCTCACAGGTCTACACACTCCATGTGCTATTCTTCCTTCATAACACATCAAATTAACATCTGCACCAGATTCAACCTGTATGCTAATACAGAGGCACAATATCGACAGCTAAATTTAAAATTCACTCCCTTTATTTTTCCATTTGTTGAATTAGCATATCCATAAATTTACATCAAAATTACTCCCTCAGTGAGAGTAGTAAACAATGAACTCATACCAGTGTGATTAAATAGTGTTTATCAAGAGAGTGCTCACTGGGTCTACTAACATTCATAGCAGTTATTGAGTTTAAGTAATTGTGTTTTACTGGATTCAGGTGATTATTAAAAATACTCTGAGAAGAATATATGAAAATGATACTGATATGTATATTCTGATCCTTTAGGGAAATAGCACCAGCATCTGGTTGTTGCATATCTCCATTATATATGCAACTGCTGGACAGTGAAAGCATGGTGGTGGGTTAAGAGAAGGGCTGGGTAGTGTTGTGGTTCAGTGTGATTGCTAGAATTTTCATTTCTTTAATAGTGTGCATGTACAATTCACATGACAGAATTTAAGGTCACAGTGACTTTGACCTGTTACCATAAAAATCAGTTTAATTGGTTTATTCTTAAAAAGCCTGTGCTATTATTTTTTTAAACTTTTGTAAGCCCTGTAATGTGTTTAACATGTCTCCTCCACGTTAGATACTATTTCTACACACAAGGCAACAAGTGTGCAACATCAAGACTTCTCCCTCTCTGGCTCTTTAGTAGCTACATAAAACAGCTTGCCCTAATTTCCCTACCAGTGGACCCTACCAGTGTGATGTCCTACCATTGTTTCATCAGCAGTTTAAGCCCTCTGGCTCGGGTTAGCAAGCCTTGTATGGAGCAGAGACAGTTGAGTCAATGCAGAGTAGTTGCTGAGCAGTGCTTTACTGACAAATTTCCACAGAGTTGACCCGTTGGCCAGTCAGAGCAGGCCGGGCCCACGTAAGGAGGGGGAGACTAAAAGAGGCAGGAGCTCTAACAGAGAGCCCTTCAGACGGACTGAAAATACAGCTGGATCAAGGGTCCTCAGTATGTGAAAATTAGAAGGGTTTTCTTTTAAAGTAGTGACTGTAAACATACTCTAGCAGTCATAAAAAATAAATTGATAAACCTAAATTAAAGGAAAGTATGAGCACTTTAAGTCAGCATGGACGAGTATAAAGTTTGTACAAATCCACGAATACACGAGCAGTTGATGAATAGGAGTGAAATGATGATTTTACAATAATTCTGCTTTGAATTTTGAAGTGTTACTGTTTTTTTTAATGATGGCTGTGAGTGAACTGCTAACAAGGACAACAAAAATGGCCTCTGTACTTTAATGTTATTATTTTTGATCATTTTCCTTAAAAAATAAAACACACCTTTAGCCACAGCCATGGGCATCAACTTTTTGGTCATCCAATAAGGAGGAAATTCTCAAGTAAGAGGTTGCAACTTTGGTGCTGTAAGTTGAAAGCATGGTAACTGCTTCCAAGCTGAAGCACCATGTTGTTGCTCCATAATAGCCTGACAAAATAGACAAGAACTTCCAAGATGCGGCTTATAGCAGAAAATGAAAATGCAGCCTCAAAGATGCTTGAAAAGTTGTACTTATGTTTAAATTTAGTGAAGGGAGATTCTTTTGTGAGAATTCTCTTTTTTTTTTTCAATCAAACATAGAGGTATATGATTTTAAAAAGACACACTGGTTGCAAGATTCACAAGAAATGCCTGGGTCAGAGAAAAATGCTAATCCATGAAAACTTTTTCCTGAATCCAAAGGAGGATAACCTGAAGGGAACAGCAGCTGAAATAATGAACGTTTACCACTTTGTGCAGCACCTGCTGACATGGTCAGAAGACCAGGCTGGTATAGCCCCAGTCATTTTTGCAGAAGCCTTAGTGCCGATTAATTTAGAAGAGTCAACAAATGATTCAAGAAGATGGGACGGTACATGTCTATTTTTCAGAGGCCTCAGATGCTTAATAATAGCACAACAAACCTTTTCCATCTGCCTGTTACATATTGAACACCAGAGCTGGGTTTGGAATACCAAATAACAGACTTTTATGAGGATAGTGACAAGTCATCTTCTACCATGTATCACCAGAAAACAAGTACGTTGAAAGAAAATGGCCAGCAGCTGGTGGAGATCTCATGCTTCAGGTAATGCAGGTGACAGCTGCAGCAAAAATAAATCAGTTTTCAAAAGCTGAAAGCACATAACAGTAGCATAATAAAGGAAAACTGTATGACACACAGTGCATAACTGCGCAAAACATCCTGGAAAATAAGTGAATAAAGTTTTCAGGCACTTTGCTGCTTAAACTAGTGGCTCTCAAATGGTGTGGAAGGTGTGCCTTGGGAAATTTATACAACCATAAGATATAATTGCATCTATAAACAACTTAAGACTGATTATTAATTTTCTTTACTAGTTCCTATGGGGGAATTAATGTATAAATGCAGTTGCAATGTCTGTAACTTTAAAATTGTATTAAACCTCCAATGGGGTACTATCTTTTACAATGAACATAATTGAAGGTGCGGGTAATCGTAAAAAAAAAAAAAAAATCATAGATCCCATTTATTAGTTCCTCACTTTTTAAAAACATGGCTTATTAAGCTTGTGTGTTGCTACATTTATGAAATTCAAAAAAAGTTTTAAAGAATTGCAGGTGAATATTAAATGAGTAATATAGTTGTTTATGGATGTAATTATATATAGTTGGATACGAACTCATGGACTGACTAATAAAATACTGTAACCATGCTCCGACAGCGCCGAGGCCACCAAATGTTAGTTTACATGTAAGATCTTAAATAACAATGACACAACATGGACATACTTTTTCTAAGGTCTTTCGCACAAGAACGTGTGTAGGCCAATTTTATTTTGATTTTGTCCTTGAAAACAATTAAAATTGGTGATTATTTTGCAGAGAAATTTATAATTTTTTGTGTAAGTGCAAAGAGCAGGATCCACTGTAACAGATATTTTACATGGACATAAATATGGTGTGCCTTTACATTTTTGGCTTGACTTTAGGTGTGCCTTAGGCAAAAATAGTTCGAAAACCACTGATCCAAGCATATTGAAGGACTGAAATCAGTGTTGCCTTTGTGGAGGAAGATTATTAGGCTGTTCTAAAACATGTGCCTACCAGACAGTTGAGTGTATGACCTGCTGTCAAAAGGCTACACAACACAACACTGCACAACTATCAATAGCTACTTTCTGTCAATGGGAGAGGATCACGAACCAAAGTCACTGTGGCAGGTGTTTAAAATGGACCTGGATCGTGATGGCAAACATCTTGATCTACAGGTTTAACCTCTCTTTCCTCATCAATGGACTAAAGGTCTACAATGATGCTGTGCTGCATTTGGAGGGAGAAGACGCAACTGTCTGTGAGCACATGACATTATGCTCACTCTCAAAACAAGGCTCCAGCTCAGACGGATGGATTCAGTCCTTGGAATAGAAACCAGCACAATCCTACAACAACTTCCAGACCAAAAGACAGCAGCAATCAAGAGTGATCTGACACATTTCTATCAGGAAACTCTAAGTTACCTCTGAAATGGGGTATGAATTTTCAGACAACTACCAGAAGAATGTTGCAAGCTTGGCACTGAAGAGCATTTTCAGATCCTCTCATCTCTGTGAGGCAGTAAACGTTATCCAGATACAAGACAAACTGGACATGAATGAGCTAAATGAGGAATACTGTGCCACCCTGCCACGCCAGCAGGATATAGAGTGGTTCAGGGATAACGTAATTTTGAAGGCTAACACAGAAGCTAGCATAGCGCTGGTTCCCTCAACTGCAAGCCCACTAAAAGCCTGTGGGATTTTTCACTGTGTTTTGGATCATTACTGACAAGTTCTGTAGCAAACAAAACAATTATGAAACTTAGATGTTCAGTTCATTGTGATATTCTTGACAAACAAACATACTTTTTACTATGCTTTAGGCTTAAACATCATGGGCGAGAGTAAAAAGCTATTAGTAAGCTGCAACTGAACTACAACATGGTGGTTCAACTTAGAAGTAACTACAATATTTCCAATGTACAACATCTTGCTGTACCCTGTTTGAGAATTTTCTCTTCATCTTACCAAGTTTGTCCTGGTGTATCAATAACTGATTAAAAAAAACAAAAAAAACAAAAACAATCACAAACACTTGCTGTTAAGACCTAAGACCCCATCCTTTTTTGTAGTCCTTGTTAGCAGTTAGTTACAACTGACATTTTAAACACACAACACTTTAATATCCAAAAGCAGGCAACATCACTGAAATCTCATGTGCATGTATGAGGGCTGATAAGTTGTGAGCCTCATATTTAAGGGTTTGACTTTTGGCAGACATATTGCGTTATTTTTCAATATAATCCCCTTCAGTATCTATACACTTTTGCCAGCGATGTTTAAGGGCCTCAATGCCACTTTTAAAGAAGTCCTTTTCTTGACCATTCAGAAAGTCCTCCACTGCATGTATGACGTCATCATTTGACCAAAAGTGGGTACCGGAAATGGCCTTTTCAATTTTGGAAATAAAAAAAGTCTGATGGAGCGAGATCAGGCGAATAAGGCGGATGGTCAATCAATTCAAAGCCACAGTCTTTAATGGCAGCCATGGCAATGACAGACTTGTGAACAGGGGCATTTTGTCCATTTTGCAAAAGTCACTTGCCTTGTTTACTTTAGAGTGCTACCTCTTCAACATAAACTGACCAAGTGACACCAGTCTTCAGGTACACAGCCTTAGATAGTCAGGGAATAGTAGAGCTGAAAAAGGACATCCCTGCTTATCTTCTTCAATACAAGGCTCACAACTTATCGCTCAGCCCTCGTATTTATAATTCACCTTTTTCAGGCACTTATCTGAAACCAGTGTCTATATTTCTTTTATTTTTGTGCTCAAAAATGAGGAAGCGCTAAATGCTAACTCACTTCCACCTTTTTGGACTCATTCCTGCACCACTCTACTGTGGAGAGAGAAGAGCTCCTGTTGCACAGAAGTGGCCAACCCAGCCTTGAGGCACCAACAGGGCAAATAGGACAGCTGTTGAATCCTTTCTCTTCAGCACACAAGTACTTCTGTAGAGAGAGCATTTTCCCTCAGCATCATGGATTGACCTTTGTGACCTTATCAAGAGTGAAATTCAAGTCAAATGCAACTTTTCCGTTACTATGCACTGAATGGAGGCAGCACACTCAAATCAAGTATGAAGTTAAGAAGAACGCTCAGGGTAAGAAGCTTTTTTATAGAGTGGTATTTAGAATTAACCTTGCAGTGGAGCTGGATCTGCCTGATTCCATGTCTGCAATCAGGCAGAAACTAATAATAAGTTTTTACTTCTTGAGCTTTGATCTCCAAGATATCATCACTTTATCTTTGAGCCTGAGTGGACAGCTGTACAAAGTCTGAAGCAATCCCTCAAAGCATTCTTGAGGTTCTACATTCACAAACAAAAAATGGATGATCCATCTATCCCTCCATTTATTTACCTCTTCTGAATCATACAGACGTACAGACAGACAGTCAATCAGATGACATAATGCCTATGGTCCTGGCCATTGCTAAAGCATAAATATTTATACATATATTTTAGACCTGAACGACATTTCCATGTCATAAAACACTAGCAGGCACAGAACAGTTTGCTTTGAATCAACTTGTGGCAAGAGTTGGAGATTTTATTTATAGTAACATACACTGCCTGGCCAAAAAAAAAGTCACCACCTGGAATAACTAAGCAAATAGGTACGAGCCTCCTATTGGATAATTACTGCATGGGCAATTATCATTCAGCTGGCAACACGTTATTTAACCCCAGCTGATGCAATGAGTAGCTTCTCATTTCTTAAACAACCATGTGGAAAGACACATCCTGTGGTCATGGAAAAGATGTTAGTCTGTTTAAGAAGGGTCAAATCATTGGCATGAATCAAGCAGAGAAAACATCTAAGGAGATCACAGAAACTAGTAAAATTGGGTTAAGAACTGCCCAACGCATTATTAAAAACTGGAAGGATAGTGGGGAACCATCATCTTCGAGGAAGAAATGTGGCTGGAAAAAAATCCTGAATGAT
The DNA here is from genome assembly GCA_037902135.1 of Cetoscarus ocellatus. NCBI lineage: Eukaryota > Metazoa > Chordata > Actinopteri > Labriformes > Labridae > Cetoscarus > Cetoscarus ocellatus. The sequence goes on along the minus strand of JBAMNC010000571.1, from coordinate 56,936 downwards.
CGTGATCGGCGATCACTTAAACATTTGACCAAATCAAATCGAAGAAAAACAACAGTAGAGCTCAGGGGTATGTTTAATAGTGAAAGTAAGAGCATTTCCACACACATAATGTGAAGGGAACTCAAGGGACTGGGGCTGAACAGCTGTGTAGCCTTAAGAAAGCCACTAATCAGTAAGGCTAACTGGAAAAAAGGCTTCCGTTTGCCAGGGAGCATGAAGATTGGATTCTGGAGGACTGGAAGAAGGTCATGTGGTCTGATGAGTCCAGATTTACCCTGTTCCAGAGTGATGGGAGCATCAGGGTAAGAAGAGAGGCAGGTGAAGTGATGCACCCATCATGCCTAGTGCCTACTGTACAAGCCTGTGGGGGCAGTGCTATGATCTGTGACAAATCTTGTGACATTGCAGAAGCTTATTGAAACAATGCCACAGCGAATGCGTGCTGTAATCAAAGCTAAAGGCAGTCCAAAGAAATATTAGAGTATGTAACCTTTTTTTTTTTTTGGTGGCAACTTTTTTCTGGCCAGCCAGTGTATAACAGGAGTGGTGGCCCAATTTCAGATTTATTTAAATCAACTCAAACAATTTTCTATAGCTCGAACATGTAGCACATTACTTAAGCTTTGTTTATGTTTTTGTTTTATTTTCTCCTGCTTTTTGTAGAGCTTTAATAAATGAACTTCTGTAGTACTGAAAACTTTCTGATACTAAAATATGCAGTGTTTCTGTTTTACATAAGTTCCTTACAGCCTGTAAAAATGAAGTATCTGACTGTATGGGTTATTTCACTGTTTTGAATTAATTCAAATTGATTTTGTAGACTGACACTCGCCGGCATGTTTAGGCTCCTGACCCTTTGAGTTTCAATACATTTGCATATTTTTTGTCTTTTTACTTGATGTATTTTGAAATGTCTGTGGCTGCTGCACTTGGACATAGCATTACATTTAAAGCTTTTACTTTGTTTTTCAGGAGTTATCCAGTCATGAAACTGTTTAATGTTATTACTTGTGCTTATATAAATTCTCAAGATAGTCTGCAAGACTATAGAATATCTCCACACTTTTATGCTCCTGTGTTTCCTGCCACAGGGTCATAGCCACATTACGTGTTATATGGCATGTAAACTTGATGCCTGGCAGCTAAAACAACAAGAGGATTTTGTATTTACAGAACAGAATCGGCTATAAGCTTTCACATACTGTTACATAAATTGATATAAATTGAAGATCCTATTGGTAAAACCAGCCATTTATGTCCTATGAACCAGAATAACACAATGACAATCTCTGTTCACAGATTCCACATGGAAATGCTGCTCAAAGAAAGGAGGACTGGAGGTTGTTCAGTGCTGACAGCTGACAGAAGGTCACAGGTTTGATACAATAAAACATTTTAACTTTTTGCTCTGAATCAACATTTCATGCTACATTATGCATCCTGATTATGCAGGAAAGCTTCATGTTGTTGAAACTTTTAAGTGGCATGATAGATCCATGGCATCAAAGTGCTCTCCCATACGTTTTCCCTCTTCTTGTGGTGTAGATGAGTTTTTCTACAGTTTTTTGACTCTGTGTCAAGACCTGAAAATCTTCGTGGGTCCAAACATAAGACTGAAAGTCTTCATCCTCTTAATTTTATGTCCCTGACAGACAATGTCACTCTGCAATGAGCATTCCAACAAAATGTTATCCCCACACATTTAAGAGATAAGGACAAAATCTGTTTCTCTACTTCTCTACGAAATAAGATTAAAAAGCAACATGGATGTTCAGTCTTCAGGCCGTGTTTTGTAAGTTAAGGGAGAAAAAGAACATTTAAACCAGTATTTTGGGGTCACTTAAAAAAAATTTCAGTTTCAAAAAAGTATGTTAACGATTTTTTATTTAATTGGCCTCTCATTGCTGACCTGCAGTACCCCTGGGGCCCATAGGGGGTGCTACAGCCCACGCTCCTTGAAGCACTTGTCCAGGTCAGTCAAAGTTGAAGGTCATTGACCTCATGTGCATCCCTTTCTCCTGAATTCAGTATCTCAAGATAGTTTTGCTGAATTTTTCTCAACTTTTGTGCAAATATTTACATTGATATAAGAAAAACTGATGACATTTTGGACATCAAATATCAAGCTATCTGGGGCCTGTGAGCATGATACGTAGTAACTCTGAACAAATCTTCTTTAAACTTTGCTCAAATCATCACCTGACTTTGGGATAGACTAATTTAATTTTAAAAAGTCACATGTTGTGGTCACTCAGCCTCATGTTCATTCCTTGATTGTGAACATGATGTTGTAAACTCTAAAGAGAGATTTTTTTCAAACTTTGTTTCACTGTCCACTCTGGCTCAAGGATGAATTGATGTCATTTTGGAGGTCAGATATCAAGGTTATTGTGCCCCATGTTTATGTTTTGTGGTGTTGTATTTACATTTTGAACACATATCCACACTGACACAAAACTGAACTGAATACATTTTGAAGTCAAATGTCACAGTCATGTGGCCTCATTTTATCCATTGATTGTGGAGCGTGACATCTTATGAACTTTTTGAGGAATTCTCTTCAAACTTAACACACATAACCATTCTGACTCCAAATATGAGGGCCCTTTCATCCATAGCTTGTAAATCAATATCTTAAGAATGCTTTGAGAAATTTACTACTACCTTTGCTGAAAGGGCCACTTGAGCTGGATATTTCAAGCAACCTCACGATACAATGCCTTTCCCAACACAGAGGATACACTACAATATGTAATGCAGTATGCATCAACTATAGACACTGAGCACCCCATTTACAAAATTCCCTACAGCTTGTGTCGTTGCTTTGTACAAACAAAAACATTAAGGACAAGGTTAATAGGATTGTACAACTTTAATGTTAGGTCCTCAGACATCTTAGAACACGAGTCTCGAACTTATTTTTTCATAAATAGCTCCATCAATAATAATAATAATAATAAAAAAAAGCTGCTTAATCGAAAGCTGAATTTACTGTTGTAAATATGATCTAAAAAAATAAGAATAAAAGAAAGGTTCATTCAAAATTATCTATCTGCAAAATAGTAAGCTTTATAAAGGTGAACACAAACTGACTATACAATGTTAGTCATATTATCAGAGGCTTGATGAGTGATAGGAGCTGGTGCATTTATTTATGAGATGAAAAGAGCCATTAATAGAGACATGTTTGTTAATGAGAGGGTTTTTTTGTAAAATACAACAAGAACTAAGACTTTAAATAGAAGTTCAAATCAAAGTTGTATAAAAATCAACCTCTTTTGTAAAATGGTAATTTATTTTTGGTAAAATAGAAAGAGTATGTAAACAAATGGCTTAAACAAATCTAAATGAATTGTTTAAAAACTGCTGTTAACGTGTTTTGGCTATAAATGCCAGACATTTAAACCGAGGAAACAAAGAACTATACATTTTACCAAAGGTGTTCTTTACAACTGCTGTCACATGATTTGTGGCTGTATTAATTCTTTAAAATCTATATCACTACATGAATCAAAAAGGAGTAAGTGACAATATACTCTGGTATCAATATTTTTAGCACAGGTTTAATGTCCACTTAAGGTACTTGGACAGGATCACTGTGTCCTCACATCTCGTGAGCACAATATTTCAAATATCAGTCAGGGCTTTTTGAAAAATGTGTTACAAACCTACTCATGATTTTGCTGGTGAACTTATTCAGCCGTGAAAGAGTTCTGTAATCTGAAGTTCATTCTTTAAAGTTTCACCTAATGGTATCCAACAATAGTACAAAAAACACTTCACCCCTCCTTCTTGACCCACTACACATAACTACTAGGCGGTAGTTATAGTTAAATAAAATGTAAATAGAGGACACTTCCTCAGATTTAACACTTTCCCATGCTGTATGTCATTTCAGACACCATTTACAAGCATATCTTCCTGAAAGTGTTGTAAACCTACCAAGATACTTTGATTTAAAACTCAAACTCACAACAGACTCCTTATAACTCCTTTCTTAAAAGCTTGATCTTTCATAGACTCCACTGCTTCAGTGGATTTCATACCTATAAACCCTTCATGGCAAAGCCCCCTGCCCACAGAGTGTAACAGGTGGGTTTGATAAAACCACAGGGCATTTGATTTGGCATTCGTGAAACTGTTCAACCCTTCAGCGGAGATAAACCTCACTATTGTTCACTACTGAAAGATGTAGTGATGATACATTCATCACTATCTGTTAAAAAGTTCCTTCATTCACATTCAGGTGCCCTATCTAGGACAAATTATTCAATTCAGCATAAACTCTGGTTAAAAAAGGTCTGTCATATCTTCTAATTCTATGTCAGCTCAGTGATACGATGAGAATTGTGCCCAAAGAAAGTATGACATTCATACTGTTTGCTCACTTACCGAGCAGACTTATCCAGCTGTTTGTCCTCTGATTAAGCTCCTTCAGTTGATCCACGTCAGCCTTTACTCCTGTTCACATGGACAGCTCTTAACTGTCTACAACCCACCATCCCCTGCTCTCATCTCTGCCTCCGTCTCCCCCTCTTCCTCTCCATCTCCATCTGCTCTGCTTCACCTGCGCACACACAACTGAACTGGAGACGAGGCAGGACTGCACACTTGCTTGTGATAGAGCTCTCCAGTAAGCACAAAGAGAGAGAGAGAGAGAGAGAGAGAGGAGGGGCCGAGCTGCTGGATGTCAGCAGTGATATCAAGCGTAGAGGAGAGGGGAACAGGTTGGATGTAATTACATAGGACTGCTGCTGCAGACCAGGGTGGTGGTTGTTGGGGTGGAGCTTTTTGCGGGGAGCAACTGAAGCTGCCTGACGGGCAAACAGTGACTTTCACCAAAAAAGTGGAAAAGTGTGCTGTGGTCAGACAAGTCTACATGTCAGATTTTTATTGGAAATCATGGACGTCATGTCCTGCGGGCTAAAGAGAGAAAGGTTAATCCAGAAAGTTATCAGCACAAAGTTCAAAGCCAGTTTCTGTGATGGTATGAAGGTGTGTTAGTGCCCATGGCAAGGGTAACTAATGCTGCCATCCAAGCAACATCTTTCTCAGGAGATTCCTGCTTTTTCAGGAAGACAATGCCAAGTCACATTCTGCATGTTACAGCAGCATGGCTTTATAGTAAAAGGGTGCAGGTACAAGACTGATCTGCCTGCAGTCCAGACCTGTCTGCTCTGGGATTCATAAAGCTGTATGAATCTAAATCTGAATCTGAAAATAGGGAAATGTAGACCCTGGACTGTTAAACAACTGAAGTTGTGCATCAAGTATCAATCAAGAGGAAAGAATTACACTTACAAAGCTTCAACAGCTACTGTCCACAGTTCCCAAATGCTTATTGAGTGTTGTTATGAGAAAAGGTGATGTAACACAGATCCTTGTTGCAAATCTCCTGTTCCACCACATCCCAAAGGTGCTCTACTGGATTGAGATCTGGTGGCTGTGGAGGCAGCTGGAGTACGGTGAACTCATTGTCATAGTCAACAAAACAGTGTATGATGATTTGAGCTTTGTGACATGGAAGGTTAACCTGCTGGGAGCAATGGTCACTGTGGTCACAAAGGGAAGGACATGGTCACCAGCAATACTCAGGAAGGCTGCGGTGTCTACACAATACTCAGTTGATACTAAGGTGTCCAAAATATGCCAAGAAAATGTCTGCTACACCATTACAGCAGCAGCAGCATGTTGTGCATTTAGAAATGTTCTTCTGTATACTTTGGTTGTAATGAGTGGTTCTTGGAGTTATTGTTACCTGTCTGTCATTCAAACCACTCTAATCATTCACCTCTGACCTCTGGCATTAAAAATGCATTTTTGTCCAGAGATGTGCTGCTTACTGGATTTTTTTTTATCTTTTTCAGACCAGTCTCTGTAAACCCTTGAGATGGTTGTGTGTGAAAATCCCAGTAGATCATTAGTTTTTAAAATACTTAAACCAGCCTGCCTGGCACCAACAACCACAACAGGATCCAAGTCACTGAAACCACCTTTCTTCCCAATTCTGGTTCTCAGTTTGAGCTATAGCAGGTCATCTTTACCATGACTTTATGCCTAAATGCATTAACTTTCTGTCATGTGATTGGCTGAAAAGCTATTTGCACCCAGTTTACCAGGTGTTGCCAATCTATTTATACAGTTAAGACAGTATGCAGAAGCTTGCCTGACATTTTGTTAATCAAAAGTAACAAATCGTCCAAGAACAGACTTCTAACATTGTTGCTGTTATATCAGATGTCAATATTGTTTGAACAATACACATAATAAGAAGAACCCAGTGAATAATTGAATTATTATTAATTAGTTACTGATTCAGACTGAACAAATCAAATACATTATCTTGAGGGCAAGAAGGATATAAATGTCCCTGGTTCTACCTGTAGACAGTCTATTCAAGGATAAGGCATGGCATCAATTTTTTACTATCTTAAAACTTTTAACTTTTGAGATATTTTCCAATGTATTTGTTCACTGTAGAGAGTGTTTTTTGGTTAAGAATATGGCTAAAGATCATGAAGGGTACTTTTAGGGCTGGGGGCTGAGGCTGTATTGTTTTGTACCTCACTCAAATATGGTCAACCCCCTCCCCTCTCTGTAGAGGGCCTGATTACACACCAGTAACTTTGTCCCATGTCCAGGCACACTATCATATACTTTCAAACATAGTGGGTGGCTGGATGCATGTAATTCCTTGATCTGAATGTCTACCAAAAAGAAAAAGAAGTCACAGAGCAACCACTCATTAATGTTTCTTGCAGTCGTACCATGGTTTCTTTACAACCCTCCTCCTACTTCTACATCTTCTGTTCAGCTCATGGGAAGAAATGAGGCAGTGCTGCACAGATGAAACAGTTTGTCAAAAAGACATGAGACACTTGAAATTGTCCTCACATCTCTGCTTTCTGATGAGTACCCTGTACTCAAAAGCAACTGCGTTAACATATCCCTTATAATGTATTTAGAAAACTTTAACTGTGCCTGAGACCACGTTGAGAGGCGGATTAGGACATGGTGCCTGAGTAGGGTACATTTGTGTTAACACTTATGGAATTACCGGGACTTTGATCTCTTACCGCCCCTAAGAACTATTGTTCCCCCTTCTCCCTTCCCCCATTAGATTTATTGTCATCAAACCCAGCACAACGGCACATCACGTAGTGCACGTGTCTCACAGCAAGAAGGTTGATGGTTTGATCCCTGAGTCGGTCAAGGCCTTTCTCTGTGGAGTTTGCATAGTCTCCCTGTGCATGAGTGGGTTCTCTCCTGGCATTCCTCCCACAGTCCGTCTCTCTATGTGGCCCTGCGATTGGCTAGTGACTGGTTCAGGGTGTACCCCACCTCTCGCCAATTGTCAGCTGGGATAGGCTCCAGCACCCCACGACCCTGAAAGGGATAAATGGTAAAGATCATGGATGGATGGATGGATAATGGATTTTCAAACGATCTTTATTTAATTCTGACAACCTCAGTACATGGAAATGTTGCCATTGTTTTTGTACATTTTTGATAGAGTATAAGAGTTTGCTTACAGTATTGAATAATTAAAAACTAAGAACAGCTAAATATTTGCTGTGTAGAATACTGATGTTTATTTTTTATGAGAATCATATCAACATGTATCATTCTGACATTTTTATAACCATTTATTATTTTTATTGTCAAAATCATGACAAATGCCATGCTTGGCATTTCAGGAAAAAATATGTGATTTTTGGTCCATGTTGAACCACTTTAGTACATATTAAAACCAAGTAAATCATTTCAGTTATTTAAAACTAGACTATGGCAGAGGAACAGGGAATTTGAGAGGAGAGATCCCAATATTCACGAGTAAGGGAAACTTCCCAGTGTCCTACATTAGAACTCACCCGTACCATTCAAAGTGTTCTGGTTGTTGCCTTTGCCGAAGAGGCTGTTTTTGCCTGCATTTGTCCGTTTATCTGTAAGTAAGAAAACTTGAAAAGTCATGGAAGGATTTTCATTTCAGAGACTGTTGGTCATGGCACAAGGAAAAACTGATAATATTTTGTTAGTGATCTGAATCCAGATGAGGATCAAAACACTGGCCACTTTTCTACATTTCTGCTAATAACTCAGATTTTGATAACATTTCGAGGGAATGTTGGTCATCTCACTGGGGAGAAGGGTTAGATTATGGTGGTGATCCGTAATTTATATGTGGATCCAAGATTTTTTTGAGGATTTGACAACAGTGCAAGGAAGAGTAGTTTTCCACATTTTTGACAAAAACTCACCCAACAGTGCTGGAAATGTTTGGCAGAGGTTTGAGCTCTTGGAAAACTTCTAGTATTAAAGTTTTCTCCTAATTCTGTTGCAGTAGCTCCTGCTCCACCTCTCCTTCTGTAGCTGTGTTGTACTAAAATCCTTTAGATTTAAATAATTTAGCAGTTTTTAGGCTCACCACTCAGAGATAATGCAAAGACAACTTTATAAGTAGAGGGTTATTCATACTTAGAGCGATTCAGTGCTTTGCTGATTTAAAAATAGAGCATTAAAAACATTAGAAGCATGAAAAACCTTCCTTGCGCAGGAGCTGTGCTAATGGTAAAGGATGCATTGGTAGACGTCAGCATAGATGCTAACAGCTTTAATTGCAGTTTTATCAGATCTGAACCACATTTCTTTATTAAATGAATAACAAACATCAACAGCAAAAGCATTTAGAAAGGGTATTTTCGCTCCACTTCCAACATGTTTTGTGACAGTTTGTTCTATTTAGTGGTTCGTGTTTTTTATTTTACACCGCTGCAGTAGTGCTCACCTACTAAATTATCTGACTGAGTGAAATATCATCACGTATGAAAATGAACTACAAGCTTATCCTGAACATTTTTCATCAGTATTGGTTTGGTAAAATCAGTAAGGATGACTCATAAAATTCACCAAATAAACCGAAATTGAACCAAATTGCGTTTAAAATCCATTACATTGGCTTGTCCAATTCTCCTCTTATGAATTTTCTTATTCGAGGCCCGTTTGACATCCTAATAAGCTGTAAAGTTATCTCTGAGGCAGGTTTTCCACTGAGTCATGCTGTGATATGAACCGCTCACAAAATGTTTCCAGCTCAGAGATGTCTTAAGGTCTGAAAGCAGCTGACACAGCAGGGAGTGGAACAATTTGCAATGCACCATTTCAGGAAAGTATAGCCATAATGTAAAATTTCTCCACAAGGACATTGTTTATGTTGCAAACAGAGACTCTGCTGTAGATTTATGATCAATAACCACCCCTATGTGAGATCCTCTGTGGCTGAAGGTGCTCTTACTTTCAGGTTATTTAAGGGTCAAACCAGAAAAACAGTGTGTGTTCTGTGCAAATGATCCATCTATGAGGTCCACAGCTGTCTGTGAACTTAGTTTGACTTTGTCTTTGGCTTTGGGCCACAAGCAGACACACATCTGGCTGGTGTGCAAGAGGACAAAAACAAAAAAAAAAGAATTTATAAAAAGGTAATTATTAAATGTTCAGAGAGATTCTTTTATAGATTCTGTAAAGGTGGTTACATTTTAGTGTTGATCATGTTGTTTTTCTGAAGGATTATTCCATTAATGACAGTATTAGTGATCTTGCAGGTGCTGGAGGAGCAAGCAAGAAGCTATTTTATGCTCCAATAAGGATGACTTTGAGGATTTACAGAGTAAGGCTGCATGCTCCCTGACAGGGAATAAATGGGACATTAAGTCACTCTTAATATTAATTCTTCAGTGTATCATATTGGAGAAACCATCTACGAGGGCTGAGCGAAATGAGCCACAAATCATACTTTAAATGACTAAATAAATACTTTAGTCATTTTGAGTTTGTAAATAGCAACTTAAAAAGTCAAATATCAGTATCAGCAGAATTTCTGCCAATATTTAAAGCTGATATATCTGCACTATATGTCCCTTAGGATGAACAATATTATCAGAATAATATCAGTACCTGCAGATAATTACCTAAATTGAGGGTAGTATTAGCAGATAAAACATTTTGTTGCAAACAAGCTGATATTTTAGCCATACAAAGTGCCCATATAATAAATCCCATGTATATACTGTGATGTACAAATGTACCAGTTGTCCACGTCATTATTACTTAATATCTACTTTTACAAATAAAAAGTGTCATTTATTTGAGAATCGAATGTTTTTCTAACTTAACATCTGTTCTTACACAAAAAGACTGTCACCACGAAACATGTTCATTTTAATGAAGCTGCAGCTTTGTGCTCTTGAAAAAACATATAGGTATTGATATTAGTATCAGCAATAATGACTTTGGAAATATTGTATCTAAATTCCAATATCATGCATCCCTAATATCCCTTATATCAGCTGTGATATCCACAGAATCTAAGAATGTATCATAATGTACCTTTTCATCACTGAATGATGTCAACAGCATAATTTTTAGAGAGTCCAGTCTTTTTTGTTTCACATCTGTGTCTTAAACAAATAAACTGTCACAGTGTAAGAAACAGGTAAATTTTAGTGAAGTGCAGACTGCACACTCAACCACAAAATATCAGTGTTGGCGATTATGACTTCAGAAATATCAACATATTGGATATCTGCAACATTCATTATTGTGTATTCCCAGCTTAAATCCATCTCTTTTGCAGGTCACATAAACCACGTGACTCCACTTTTCTCAATAACATGTTACTGACAGAAGTAAATACAGTTGACTGTATATCTAATATGTACAAGAGCTGTCAGTAATCAGGGCTTTGTTTGTCACTGTCTCTCTCATCCCCTATGACTTTGAGCTTATGGATTCTCACTTTGGTCTTATAGAGGTCACATTTTAAGTAGTCATGTGCAAAAATACAGATCTGACCAACGTGTCAGATGTGAAGCTGGTTGTGTTTGGCATGTTTCTCCAAAGCCTTCAGTTGTATTGATTTGACTCTGATGCCAAAAAAAGAATATCTTTATTTTTTGTAAACAAGCACCCACAAATGACAGAATTTTGGATTAAAGTCAGATTTCAGTCAGTTTCACTTTGAGAAGAGTTGTTTGATGCAAATAGACCAGCATACTGTCGGCTCTGTTGGCCTCCAAAATGTGACCGAAAATTATCAAGTGTTATTCAATGAGCAGGCTTTCCTTGAAAAAAAAAAAAGACAGAAGTTGACAGGGACAAAAAAGACAGCACACCTGGTAGAGCAAATGATAACACTCTGTCATCTGGACGCAATTAAGCTCATCTTCATACACCTGCGCAGTGATTATTGAAATCACTAGAAATATAACAGAAAACATGTGGAAGGAAAAGAGAATCCTTCTCTGTATGTTTCTATAAGAAGCTGAAAAACTTACTCACTCTTAAATTAAAGAATAGGCAGTGCTCGGATTGAAAATATAAGCTATGTATTTTTTGGTTAGTGCACATGTGTTTTAGTTGTTTAAATTCAGAGTTTCTGAAGATCTCAAATGAGCCTGGGCTGTCCACAAAGGCAATGCTCTCCATTCACATCAAGCCTTATATATCATGCCTTTTCAAGTTGTTCATGCCCTAATGAGTGTTTTGCATTCCTCTTCTGATTAAAGCATCAGTAGCTGTCTGAAACAACTCATTCCCTCAGCCCCTTTGATAAACCCTCACCTTTTTTAAGCCCACTGACTCAATGTAATGTCAACATGCAAAGTGCAAGAGCATAGACCACAGAATGAATGCAGAATAATGCAGTTGTTGACATGAGACTGAAAAGTGGTGAACTACAGACGGAGAATACAGGTGGATCAGGGGTACCAACTGAAGTTTTTCTTTTTTCTTTTTAGATAAATTTTTGTGAACATAGGTTAGCTGTCATCGAAATTGAATATATGAACAAGAGTTAAGGCAATGTATGACCTTTTCAAGTTAAGAGGCAGAAACCTAGGATAACCTACAATACATTGTGATTGGCTGCATTTGGCCTTTGATAATGATCATGTTTTGATGCAGCATTGTGGACAGAGTCATGCACTGCAAAACAATCATGATACAGAACTACAGGCCTGTAGGAAGATGCCTGCTCAACCTGACTAGTGCATACCAACCGTGTGTAGATAAAAATTTCAATTAGTTTATTAAATTAACATTCAGGGGTCTTTTGATTGAGCTTGCATTAGCTGATTAACCAAAAAATTATAAATGTCCCTTAAAAGGATTAGTACAACATTTATGCCTTTATTCACTGCAATCAATTTCAGTTTTACCTTTTGTGACATTTCATGTGTATCTTCTTCTATTCCAGTTCAACACTCAATTGTTTTTGCCTTTTTTCTTTGACCAGTTTAGTTCTATTCATATAACCCTACTTCATGTTAAAAGCACCACCATGGGGAGTCATGGAGTGATGTGGTGAGTAAACACAGCAGGGAAACTTTTTTTGGAGCAGCGCTTCCACATATTTTTTGTATATTTGGCACAGTTTCATGTTTAGGAAAGTATATATGGGGGTTTTTGTTTTTAGCAACTGCATAGCAATGACATTCAGAAAGGCAGTCAGCTGACAGTAACTGAAATGCATAAACCTCTGAGAGCGGAGTTACATGCTGTAAAACACATATGGTGCAGATGATGTGCATTTCATCTATTAGTTGTGAGTCTGGGCTGATCCCATTTTTCTATTGATGATTGATGGGATTTGATGAGGTCTTCCTTCTGAATTGAATCTTTCCACATCAGAAATTTGTGCATAATCAAATATATTTACAACTACATTTAAAACAAGTGAAAGCATGAGCACAAGGTGTATTTTTATTTCATTTGTTTTATAGTGTCGTGCATAAAAATAAGCCCAGACCAAGAAGGCTTACAAGACACTCATACAGATAGACCAGAAACCAAAAGCAGATGCTCTACAGTAAAAATACAAACTACACAGACCATCCTGACATTTCTTCCAAGCTGAGGACAAAATGGCCAACATTTATACACTGAAATTAACCACATCATCCTCTCATCAGTGCACCAAAACATTTCAGGATTTATGAGAAAGACTACATTTAACAAAAGTACTCTTAAAACAAAGAAAGGACAAAGTAAGAAAATGAAATTCATCCTCACTTTCACCGAAATCACAATATTCATGTTTGTTTCTTTGAGATCTGTTTATGTCTGCCTTCAACACCTAGAGCCAAAGAGCTCTGACTTCCTGTTAATTTACTTTGCCTTACATTCAGTTACAATCATGCTTGATTCAAATTTGTGTACATTGAGTTTTAACAGAATTTCATTTCACCATTTTTCTTCACATGCAGCAAGTAATTTATAAGCGTATATGATAAGGATAACGAGTTGGAATAAGTTTAAAGAAAACAACGCCACTTGGGGGCTTTCACCCCAGTATATACTTTATGCCAATCATAAACATTTTCATTCGAATAATGATGCACACAAGTACTGATGAGCCAGAGAGATTATTTTATAATAATGCATTTATTCTATTTTAACCGAAAATAAAAGTACCTGGAGCTGGTCGGGGAAAGAAAGCAATAATTAGTACACAACCCACTTACATTTAAACTTATTCTTTATCACAAACAAATTTGCATTACAAATAATAAGCTATACATTTGTTTAATACTAAAACTTTACTTCAAAACTAAACTACTTTAAAAAACACAAGTAACAAAACTACTTGTAAACAAAAGTATAATGAACTCAAACAAAACTAAGCTATGGCCATTAACAGAGAGGCAGACTTCAGTGAAAGGGCTACCAAAAATACTCCCCACAAGTAAAACCACAAACACCACCACAATCCTCACTACAACTACGGCCTATTTGTGGCCCAGTGCTCCAAATTCAGACAGTAAGATGGAGGGCCCTCACCCTGGGTGCACATTCCTACTAAGTGATCAAGCAAACAATCCAGCTGGTAAAAGGCAGCGAACTCAAATAATAACCCACATAATACTCAGTTTAACAAATGAAATCAAAGGAGTTAAAGGGGACAAAAATGGGGCGTTAAGAGAAACAACCATAAGTAAAATTGGTCATTGCAGGCTAAAATAATTTATTGCAGTCTAAGCCGCACAACTCACCACCATGGTTTTTCATACTCATGGTCAATACAGCACAGGCCTCTGTCCGGTTCCTCGGCCACAAGGTGAAGCAGCACCACCTCAGCAGGAGCACAGCAGGAGCAGAAAGGCCTGCACAAAACCACAGGTACCTTGATAAGCTCCCCCATCGAGAGAGGGAGGAGACAGCTGCCAGGCTGCATTCAGCTGCACCAGTGTTGCCTGTCACATGTAGCAGTGAATTTATCTCTGGTTGTGCTTCTTCCTTCATCCCAGCAGTTACAGAGCAAGAGAATCTCAGTGTAAAGTCTGCACAGTCAAACTACAATGACAGATACGCAAGGACCTGGCCATACTTTAAAGTAAATCACAGTTTAGCCTCAGTTATTCAAACAAGACTAATTTAATTCATTCTTTTTATTTCTCTGAGGCCCAGTACCAAATGATCTATGTCTCCATAATTGTACTCAGTCTGTTGGTTGGGAACTTTTGCCTAAGAGAACTGTTTTCTTTGTGTTTGTTTGTGTTTGTCTGCTTGTTTTGTTGTGTTCATGTTAATTTGTTTGCATTAGGATAAATTTGTAGCACATATATCACTGTATTGAGTTTGAACTTAAAGGGTGTTGCAGTGGTGTAAAGTGGGACAAACCAACCACACTAAGTTTGATTGTCCTTAATGGATCACATAACTTGTTTCTGCCTCTTTAAAAAAAAAAAAAAAAAAAAAAAATCTTAGACTTTAAGATTTGACAAATACACAACTATCAACTTTAATTCAGATAAACAATTCACATTTATACAACCTTAGATTGTCTATTTATTATTTCTCAAATTTAACATTGTAAATCTGATGCAAAACTGTCTGAGATGCAAAAGTAAAATTCATTTATCCAAATACCAGCAGTATTTGTTAAGAAATTATCATACCCTAAATGACTGAGTAGAAAGTATTGTATAAAGAGTAATATTTGGCTCCATCTGGTGGTCAAAGATTGAGAAGTGCTGCTTTGGAGCTGAGATGTTTATTGAATTTATCCTGCTGCATCCTTAAGGAATAATTGTAGAATATCAGGGTTCTGATCAGGCTTTTAACAGAAATATTATATTGAACCAAATACTGTATGTTCACTGAAACGGTTGCACCTTTCTCAGTCTAAAAAACTCACTGCTTGATGTGCAACATTTTGTGGTAAAGTCATTAACATATATTTTGTGAAATGTCAGTAAATCACTCAGTTTCAGTTTATTTTTCATCTATATATGATATTGTGCAGCTGGCTGGTAATAAAACTGCCTGTCTTAAATTTTGGCATTTCACTAATGTTAATGTGACTTAAAACTGACATTTTTGTTGTTATTTCATTATAAAATTAAATATGGACTGATACATTCTATATCACCATTCAGTGAAAAACAAAACAACATGAAATAAAAAATGTCGACATGTAAGGTCCATGTCCTCCAGCCATAGATGGGTCTTTTTGGAGAGGAGATAAAGTGATTGATCGCGGATTCATCTTAATGCAGCATCAGCTGTCTTTGTGTAATTGTCTCTCATTAACACCAGTAGTCTCTCCCTTTGGCTTCAGTATCAGTGCTGACACATTATCTCAGAAACATTACAACTAGATAAATTAAATAAAAATGTCATCTTGATGTGTTCAAATGTAATTTCTGGGGGAAAAAAATCAAGTTTTTACCTGAAAATTGGAATAATTACAATTATTTGGAGGCCACATTTGTCTGTTGTTTTTACAGCATTAAAACTGTAGCTAGGGGTAAATAACAGCTGAAAGTGTTATTTTTGTTATTTAGCATCATAAACTGTGTCAAGTATGGTTTGGGAGTATTTTTCTAAATTGTCAATTGCTTTAACAGAGAAAAAAAAAATGCTTTTCTTCCTCATTTTCCTTGCTGTTCTAGTAAAATTTTTCAGAATACAAAATATATTTTTTTAAAAGTTCCCCAATTAGCCCAGGCGGTCAAAACCAAACTAAAGACTGTGACCAAAAAAACAAGGTACTAAGTGTATTGTCGCATTCCTAGTTCATAATATAAATGCTAAAATCCAGAAGAAGCTTGATTACCACATCCGCTATCAGATGAATCATCCATATTAAATATGCGTGGGCCACGGCCATGACCCATTTTGTTGCAGTGTTTGTCCTCCACATGTGTGTTTTTAAAGGTCATTCCTGTCACACAGAGGATTCACTGCAGCAGGTTGTACGAACACCTCATTATGACACACTTTCTATGTTTAAACTGTGACTAATAAGAGAATGAATAATTTTAATGCTGTAATGGCAAATCAACACAAACTAAGAGCTGTACTGGCTGAGGTTACAGAGGCCTCAAAGAAAACAGAAATGCCAAAGAAACATAATTTACAGCAACAACCTAATATTTATTCTCTGTTTTTTTGGCTCATGATTTAATTCTACAAAAAAAAATAAAGAAAAAGAAAAAACACACTGATTTGCATTCAAGAATATTATTCATATAAACTCCCAACAACCTGCTTTGCTTGGACAAAGTCGGTATGAAAATCATATGGTCGAAAAAATTCAGTGATAAAATAAAAATAAATGTGATGAGTAAAGTTATCAAATAATTTAGTTTGCTTTTTCATTAATAAGAAAAACATCTAGGGAACAGAAACCAAAAACAAAATGTTAGTTTTAAGTTAGAACAATTCTGAAGGACCATAAGTGAAGAGGGGCTCCAAAAATGACCCTATCATTAGTGTTTTCGCTTTTCCATTTATTCACTTTTTTACTTCTTCATATAAAAAAACAAAGCCTGTTTGCTTACAATTGCAAAAAGTATAATTAGGGCAGCTTTCACATGGGTTAACTCTCAGAAAACATCATTGATTGATTGATTGATTGATTGATTGAAACAGACACACTTTTGAGCATTTATTAGATATTTGTTTGGTTAGTGCTTCTGGTGTAACAAATTTAAAATGATAGGTCTTTGGGAAAAACAGGTTACAGAGCACAGGGCCCAAAATTTCTGGCAGCATCCCTGTCAGGATCTGTCAAAGGGGAACACTTGTTTTCTGTCTTCAGAGTGAACTACAGTCATATTTTGTCCATGAAAATTTCAAAATACCAAATCACTGAATTTACCATCGAACGACAAATGAGCGTGTGTTGCCCTACAGCCACACGTTGCCTTACAATGTGTGGCTGTAAGGCAAGGGTCATCAACTACAGTTATACAGGGACCAATTTTTCCCTTGACGTACACAATGGGGGCCATATTTTTCTTTTTAATTTAAACACATTTGGTCTAATCAACATAACAGTTCGATATCTTATTTTTTCCAAACTTTGTGTATTTCTTTACCTTTAACAGTGAGTTCAGTCCCTATCACTCATAATGCCAGCCCCTTGGGGCACCTTCAGTTTCTTGGCCACTTCTTACGAGGGCTCTGGTGGTTGATGGTTTCCAATACTGGTTTTGACTCTAATATGCTTGTTTCCCACATTATATGTGAGCTTGAGTGTCTGACAGATGGACTTCTGAAAAACAGATCAAATATGAAGTCCATCCATCCATCATATATACCGCTTATCGTCTTTGGGGTTACGGGAAGCTGGAGCCTATTCCAGCTGACTTTTGGACAAGAGGCAGAGTACACCCTGAGCCAGACACCTGCCAATCACAGGGCCACATAGAGAGACAGACAACCATCCGTGCCCACACTCATACCTAAAGGCAAATATGAGTCACTAATCAACCTAACTAGCATGTTTTTGGTCTATGCATGGGGGAACATGCACTCTCCACACAAAAAATCCTGACCAACGCAAGGATCTAACCAACAATCTTGTTGTTGTGAGGCATGTGCACTACCTGCTGCACCACCGTACCGCCCAAAAAAATAAAGTCACACCTGATAAAAAATGTTTCAATTCCAACTGCTTTGGGGCTTTCATCAACAGTTTGAAGGATTTGACAACAGAAAGACACCTTAATAACCACAGTCAATTCCCCTCACATTTTCTGAATTTGATTATATTCTGATGGTATCCTCACTACTTTGAGGAAATGGAGGGGTTTTTATATGCCACACAACAGAATGAGCACATCACAGCATGAGGCACTCTAACTATTTTGTGCTGATAATCATGTTTTCATGATCATTGAAGGCTCGTATCATTAAGGTAATCTCAACTCAGTTAAACGTCTATTGTTACTCAGGCTGATATATCATACTGATTTGTCATAATGCAGCACGTTCCACTATATATTTGTTTCATGCTGAATTCTTTTTTTTTTTTTCTGAAAGTGCCACTCGTTCATTTTCCATGTTTCTCAGTTTCACTCTTTTCATGATAATTTATTAGCCATTCAAATATTTTTCTTTCAGTACTTGCAAATTTCCCCCTGTGGAATTTCCCCCTGTGGGACTAATAAAGGATATCTTATCTTATCTTATCTTATCTTAAGGTAGGTTTGGTGAGCAAATCAAAGGCCTTTCCTTACACAAGGTGCAGTCATCTTCAAAGTATCTACTGATACACATAAAGGTATTTAAAATATGTGAATGAAAAAAGAAAGTCAGTCAGGAACATAATTCATTTGAACAGAAAGGGCTTGCTTTTGGTACTTGAGTTTGGTAGTTTCAGTGTATCAGGCACTTAAACGCATGTTTCTATTTCCCTGCCTGCTCTTCATCTTTCCCACAGTTATCTTCTTTCATTTATTCAGACTGGAACAAACTGCTCTCTGGCAGGAATGCGTCACAGGATACGTACACACGGAGGCCGTTCCTGGTGCTAATGGAAACAGAGTGCCCCATTTATAAGCACTTCATGTGAGCCATCAAGTGCTCTCCAAATGCAGCGGCTGCAGTGAAGCGAGCAGAACAACAGTACAGCTACAGGTGATTCGATGCTGTGAATGTTATAAAAAAAAAAAAAAAATCACTGTTTTGTGATTGAGGAAAAGCAGCAGCTGTCTCAAAAGCTGAAAAGAAAGCACTCCCTCTTTACACAACCCGACAAATCAAATGAAGGCTATTAATTAATGATGTTTGTGTATTTTTCCATAAAAAGAAGCCTCCTGACATAATAAGGTAATCATTTTTCCTGTCACAAATTGACTCTGATCCCTGTATAATTTTAAGGTGCTTTCAAGTCACCTAATCCCCGCGCTCATTTCGTTTTTCATCTCGGTCTCTGGAGTTCAGCTTTGGTGTGACATCAAAGCGGTGGCACTACAAACACTGCATTTCTCTTTCAAGT
The DNA here is from genome assembly GCA_037902135.1 of Cetoscarus ocellatus. Classification (NCBI taxonomy): domain Eukaryota; kingdom Metazoa; phylum Chordata; class Actinopteri; order Labriformes; family Labridae; genus Cetoscarus; species Cetoscarus ocellatus. The sequence goes on along the minus strand of JBAMNC010000571.1, from coordinate 37,654 downwards.
AATGGGACATAATTGTACCAGATTACTGCCAAAACTAATTTGTGTAAGTGCAATGGAAAGACCGCTGAAATTCTGAGACAGCCCTGTTGCACCAGAGGCAAGGCTTGTAGGTACACCTGCACAGAGGATTTGATGGGGAAAAATGTGTTTGAACAAGCAATACATCTTTTTAAGTTTTAGCATTGCATCTCTCTGCAAATTTGTTTGGATGTGAAAAAAGATGCATGAAAATAGTCTGAAAGTGTTGTTTTATATCAAAAAAAATAATTCTATAAAAATTTAAATTGATATTTAAGATCAAACCTGCCTGTCTCATCAATCTGAGTCATGACTTTACTTCCTCCAAATTTTTTCCGGCACTTTCATGTGTTTCTGTCACCTCACAGCAGGGTTGCTTCTGCCTCCTGCAACATGCTGGAGGTCTTGCAACTGGAGGGGAACTGTTCTATTTTAAGATAAGCATATGTTATGACATATCAAAATACAAGAACATTTCCCAGTGAGGCAGGGTGTAATTCAAGATTCTGGGAAGTTTTAAGTGAAGCAGAATGAAAAGAATTATCTGAAGTTGACTTGGAAGATGTTTCAGTGAGATGTTAAAATATTTGTTCACTTAATCTTTGAGTGAAATACAGTCACTGACTGTGGGGACCTGAATCACACAAGCTGTGATGAATCTTAAAGACAGAAAAATATGATGTTTCAGTATTGGGTGGTGAAGGAAGGATTCCAAAATTGCAGAGGTGAGTTAGCACTTATCGCTTCTTGGTTCCCAAAGCCAATAGTATATGGGATCATAGAATACTTTTATTGGATAAATACCTGGAATAAGGTTTGTAATGAACACATGCACACAAGACCTTAATGATTACTCAGAAATAATTAAATGCAGATATGTCCACACATAGGCGAGTATTTGTAAAAACAGTTTTCTCTGTGTGTTTCTGTCCACAAGTAAACAGCATATTTTGGAAAACTCTGGCAAAAGTGAAGATTTTGGGGCTGCTACATCATGCTCCACGCCGACCTCTTCGTGGGATGATGTCACTGTGTGCAACATTCTCACAGTTGTTTACAAGTGTCAACCATTGCTGAAATTGTTGATAACTGGACAATTTACATGCCAACATACTTTTTGTCTCTTCTTCACTATGATGCTGGATTATAAACCCTTCAATGATACAAACACTGTCGCCCTTTAGGACGGGACCATTACTGTATCAAAAGTGACCATGTCGACTGGTGACATGTGGCCGCTTGCTCTGTGGTTATAAGAATAATTGAAACCAACAAGAGCACCCACAAAAGTGTCTTAGACAGGATTTGATCAAGATTATCGGATATGTCTCAAATTAAAATATAAACAAAGAATTTACTCCACATGCTTGCTGTCACCAGTTAACAAAGCCACAAGTTAAACCATAACACCAGTGGAGTATGGTGGTAAGAATAGATATGAAGGAAAAAAAAAAAAACCACAGAAATTGAAAAAAAGAAGGTGCATATCATGGACATAGAGCATAGATAGTAAGTCAAACACCATGTTGTAGTTTCATAGTAGGTTGATAATAGTCTCGCCAATTACATGTAAGTTTAAAATATCATGATAGATAGATTTGTTTGTTAAGATTACCACAAAGAAGGAAGCTTGTAAATGTCATAATTTTTTGTTCATTACATACATTATTATTATCATTGATCCAAGACCACAAGTGAAAATTCTGGCTGGCTTTTTAGTTGAGAGAACCAGCGAGATGTTACAAAAATACATCACTGCTGTTAAGAACTCTTATATAAAGATGAAATGGTTTCATGTACCATCTCATCTTAGTGTAATCATGTAATAATATCTTATTAGTGTGTTCAACTTATTCATTTCTACCTGCGAATGTTAATTAACAAAGTTATCCAACATTTGTATTCTGAAAAAAATCATGCCATTTATTACTCATTTGTTGTTGTTTAGGATTAATAACACATTTATGCTATATGCTAAGGTTTAGCAATGATGCCAAGTTATTAACAGAACTGCCTATTTCACATAAATTTGATTATTCCCAGTGAATGATGAGTTATACCACAACTATAACATAAAATGACAAACTATATCATAACTTGTCCTAAATGTAGCACAAATACCATGAGCATTAACAGATATTTTTAAAATGCTGTTTTTTTTAATCCTCTTTTAAAAAAAAACTTGTCACGAACCATAACTGTCCCACATTTCCTGAAAAGCTGCCATTTTGGTTCAAAGCATCATTTTCATTAGACACTATGATAGATTCATTACATCTAATAGTCCTTTTGTACTATACAAATTACAGAGAAACAAGAGAATGACGCACACGCTGAATAAAAAAATGAGTTTTGTTGAAAGTCCCTTCCAAAGGGGTTGAGGTCAAGCCTCAGACGGGGCACTTTACCCTGGCTTTACCTCCCCAGTCCTCTTTCCAAGCTCTCTTTGACTTTTCTTTTGTCTTTTTTTCCCTTGTGCTTTGCGAGCCTTTTCAGGTGTTGAAACCACGAAAAGATGTGTTTTGGTGGTGAGGCCCATGTACTAGGATAGATGAGCATTGTCAACAGCCCTCACAAGTTTGTAGCTTGGGTGTTAAAAGGTGCTGTTTGGGCTGTGATGGTCATGCGTAAGGTAAAGTAAGATTTTTCAAAAAGTGGGTATGCTTGGTGGTGAGAGCTGTCATGGAGAGTAGACAACTCTTGGGCACAGGAGCTCACTGGACATCCTTCTGGTAGGTTCCCACATGACAACCCTGTTCTTTTCTGCTGCTTATCGTTATACATGGTTGAGCTGTTGGGGTCATGTGTTTGAGTAGGTACCATCAGCACTGTCACAAGCTGGCAAGCTGAAGTCAAAGGTAGAAATGCTGTTTTGGTTGTGGTGTTAACAAGGGGCCATATAACAGGTCATGTGACTCAGAAGTAGGGCATCAGGTACAACTGTGATGGGGGGTTTCTTCACTGAGCAGTAAATCCTTTTGAGTGTCTTGAGTTTGTTTCAAATGCATTAGCAGATGGTAACCAACCACCTGAGCCCATGCAAACGTCATCCACTGTTCTCTGTTGAAATAGGCTTTTTTAGAGCCTTAAAAATCCATCTGTAATACAAGAAAGGCATAAAAGACATGATTATGTTATAAAAAAGAACATTTTAAACCCATGAATAAACCAGTTAGCATATGTAGGCTGGAGCAGCAACGATCTCAGAGTAACTCTGAGTAAGTCCCCTGCCCCCTGCCAAGATAATTTACTTAGGTTTTAAAATAAGTGTCAGAATGGTTGAATATTATATATACATAAAGTAGGCTGTATATCAACATCGCTAAAACAGAGCCGGCATATAATGAGCACAACAAGTGAGCATCTCTGCCTTTGTGTGTATGTAGGGGCACGCACTGTGTTGCGCGCATCCAAGCTGTATTGCAGCATGAATTGAAACAGATATTGCAGTCTCACGTAATTAATGTGAATGTCTCTAGGTGTAAATATAACAGAGCCTCGTTGTGTTGCTTTTGTGTAAAGGCACTGTGAAGTGGGCTATTCCCCTGTGGTACAGTTCTTTTAACTAGCTAGCCTAGCATGTTATGTTGTATAATATGTAGCATATTTATCATAATATTTAATATGACCAAACTTGTCATGCAAAACCCTAAAAACTTAAAGATACCATTAATATGCATTAATTCACAGCAGCAAAGTAGACAAGTTATAAGTTTTTGCATTTTTCATCCTGTTATTTGTGTAAATCTGATAGCAGGTGCAAGGTTCAAGTTAAAGCTGGAAATGCAAAACTCTTATGATGAAAAAATGTGTTCCCCTACTGAGCAAAATTTTTACCGTGAACAGTTGTAGAAAAGAATGAAATTCTCCGGTACACATTCATATACGTTTATCTCTGATTTTTTTTATCATATCATCATTATCATCATGTAACCTGAAATCTAAAATCTCTTGATAAGCTGATGATTTCATGTTCAAGGATTTTTTTATCATGTACATGACATAATGTTAATTAACTCATGCTCATGGATACAGAATAAACTACAACACAATCTGACTTAGGTGTGTCACTTACAGTAGTAAAGTGAACGATACAGGTGATAGTGATGATGAGTAGTCCAATGATGATGGAGGCAACAGAAACATAGAGAGCGTTCCTGCCGAGCCGCCTGGAACCATCATAGTCACCTTGATAGTAGCTGTTTCTAGACTGAAAAATGAAAATCAATGTTAATCATTAACCCCAGTGGGTTTAAATTCAATGGCTAAAAATATATTAAATCTGTTGTGCTGTAATAAGTCACAATGACACAAAATCATCTCTGGCTTTGACATATTAAGGTACATTTAAAGCCTTTTTTCACCTTGTTTGATGGGCCAACTGGGATCTTCATAGTGTCAATTTGAAATTTCATAAAACAATCATTTTTATGGGCTGTATGGTGGTGCAGAAAGCGGTGCTGTTGTCTCACAGTACAAGGGTTGCTGGTTTGACTCCCCCCTGTCTGTTGGAGTTTGTGTGTTCTCTCCATACAAGTGTGGGTTTTCTTTGGGTACTCTGGTTTCCTCCAACAAACCAAGGGTGCTGACATGCTCCTCACTTCAATTGTTGAGTGCCTCAAAATTGCCCTCAGGTGTTAGCATGTGTATAGGTGGTTGTTGTCTTTATGTGTCAGCCCTTTGATTGGCTGGCAACCAGTCTTGGGTGAACTCCAGCCCCCCTGACCTGAAACAGGATAATCTGCATGGATGGATAGATGGATGGATGCATCCAGTAATGATCAGCCCAGACTCTGAACATGGTTGCTCTATGCTGGTCTCTGTGCTGTGATAGACTCCAGTCAAAAACTAACATTGGCACACTAATTGCACTCAGGGAGGATAACTCCTCATGCATAAGGGTCGTATAGTAATGATCTTTCTGCCCATACCATCGTAAAGCCTTTATTCTACAGCTTTTGCAGATAACTGCAGACAAACATCCATTCACACAGTCAGATCTTGTCTGGGCTTGTACTTTTTAAACACAAAGGATTTCTTATCTCTGTGTCTCATGCCAGGGTCAGACTACACAATTTTATGCACGATTATGGCCCAACCTGACAGTCATAGGGGTTTGGGACCTGTAAGCCATTGGTCATTCCATCTGTCATAATGACCGACAACAACAGATCAGTCTGAAGCACCACACAACTCCACGAGTGAAAGTCTAGCAAAACCAAGGTTTGCGCATTGAGAGCTACGAGACAGAGGAAAAGTTTGTAAAGCTCTGAAAAACAGCTTCCCTGCCCTTATGATATGTTGTAGAGGAGCTACCACAGACTGTCAAAGGAGAAGTGTTGGAGAGAAACAGCCAAGGAACATGGTGAGTGACTGCTTACATTTATCAGAAAACAAATATATAATTCAACATAACCTTTGTATAAATAAAATCCTGTACTCTAAATTGAGTGTGTTTTTTTTGCCCTCTTCTGTGTTGCCCCTCCTCCTTCCACCATCATTACATGCAGCCAGTTTCAGTCCTGTAGTCTGTCATGCCAGTCGGGCAAGTCACTGCGCAAATTGATGGCTCTGCGGTCGCCTTACCAATGAAAAAAACGTACAGTCTGACCTCAGCATTAGCAATAGCCAGAGTTAGAAACAGTATATATTTTTTTACACCTGTGTTTTCAGGTTGTCCATCTGTTCTGGTCAGGACTTCATGAACATGATATCTCAAAGTTTTCACAGGATTTCCTTTAAACTTTGACCAGATGTCCAATGAGATTCAAGGATGACTTGGGAACATTAAGAGGTGATAAGTCAAAGGTCAAAGTCATGGAGTCCTGTCATCTTTTGCTTGTTCAGGCAACATCTCAAGAGTGCTCAAAGATATTTCCATCAAACTTTGCAAAAATTTCTACTCTGACTGATGGTTAACTAGTATAGTCATAGGTCAAAGGTCAAAGCCAGCCACTTTTTTACCTGTTGCTTGTGAATACTATTTTGTGAATGCATTTTAGCAAGAAAGCTCTGAGGGACTTGTCAAGCAGTTTGTTTGCTTGCACTGATAGATGAACTACTTAGATTTGGCAATCAGAGGTCAGAGGTTCGGCAGACTTTATGGCAAGACATTTCCATCATTTCATCATTGGCGATGTATACCTCACTGGGCATTAGCTCTCCATACTTCATGGGGTCACCAGTGCCCCCAAGCAGTAACTCTACATTGTTTACTTACATCTCTAGAACAGTAAGACCGATCTTAAGGGGACATCTATGTTTTAAAGCTCACTCTTTGCCAATTAAAAAAGGCTCAAAGTCAAATATATACCAACAGATACGTTTTAGATTCAGCCTTGAAATTTAGTGGGTTTCTTTTCAGATTTTTTTTTATTGTGGATCCACTGAAAAAAATGATCCTTAAGAAGAGATTTTTCTGATGGCATTCTCTTGATAAAAAATATATAGCCATGACATTAATAGACCTCTGTTTTGACCCTTATGCTGTGGTAAGACTACATGATATTTTTCGTCAGTACCGACGGTCCGAATGTCAGACTAGGTGACCAAGGAGCCATAAATTTGTGCAGTGACTCGCCTGATGAGCATGACAGACTTCATGACTGAGACCGGAGGAGGAGGGGATACACTGAAGATGGCAAACAGACTGTATTTAAAGTACAATACTTCTGTTTGTATGTACAGATGTTTTGTTTCATGACATGTTAGTTTGCTGATAGTAAACAGTCACTCATCATGTTGAATCTGATGTTTCTCTCCAACATTTGTTTAGTCTTTGGAAGCACCCCTTCAACATATAAGGGCAGGGATGCTGTTTTTCAGAGCTTTGCAAACTTTTCCTCTGTGTGAAAGCTCTCAATGTGCAAAGCTTGGTTTGCTCGACTTTCACTTGTGGAGTTGTGAGGTGCTTCAGACTGACCTGTTGTTGTCAGTCATTATGGCAAACTACAACGACCAACAGCTTATGGGTCCCGAACCCCTATGACTGTCAGCTTGGGCCATAATCGTGTATAAATTGTGTAGTCTGACCCTGGTCTTTTTCATATGTCTTATAGCTCTCAAGATGCCCCCAAGGCACAAACCTCAGTTTGATTACATCTGTGATCTTCGCACATGTGGAACTCCCAGAATTGGTCAATTTCTCTGACGTAGAGGAACAGATCGTAGGAGGCAGTACAAAAATCAAACCTGCTAGACTTTCAGTCGTGAGGCATTTCAGACTGGTCTGTTGCTGTCGGTCATTATGACACACTGCACAAGACAGAACGACCGATTTTTGTGGCCGACGGGTTCCAAAACTTTCCGACTGTCAGACTGGGCCATAATTGTGTACAAATTGTGAAGTCTGACCCCAGCATTATGTGACCTTTTAAGATGTTTGAAACAGAGATCACTTGATACAAAACACATGCCTTCGACATTAAAGAAATAGAGTTTTAACAAATCTCACACACCACTTTACTTTCATTTTCTGATAACTGTAAGCATCACAGAGGCTTATAACCACCTGGCAGTTGTTCTAGTTAAGTTATGTCCCAAAAGTTGGGAAACAAACATGATTTTTTTATTTCATTTCATTTTTTTACTTTTTAGATAAATCAATGCTTAACAAGCCCACAGACAGATTACCACTGTGGTTCAGTGTCTGGCAAATGACTGGGTGTTCATTTACAAACATCTACATCGATAATCTTTTTTATTTTCCAAGTCAGAAGATCATGGTGGTTTTTTGATGAGCAGAACAGCTGTGTGTGACTCAGATCTTAGTGTACAACATATTCAGTAACAGCACACTTTATCAGAATAGTGTGTCACTACATCTACTTCCAGAGAGGGCTAATTTCAAAGCTCTATGAGACATATATTTGCAAAAATACAGCAAATATAGAAAGCACAAGATAATTTACATTTAGTTTAGTAAAACAAAGCTACATGCTCACCATTATAGAGAACACCAGGGCCACAATGTTGACTGGGTACGCAGGACAAAAACAGGTTAAAATAGTCAACCAAAGGTAACTGTGAAGTGGAGGCGGAGGTCCTTGCTCTACTAAAGAGCCTCGGTCTAAAAATACGCTCCCACTCAGGGAACTTTTCACTTGAGAATCAAGCACTCCAAGAGACATGGTGTCGGACAGCAACGCAGCTTGAGCTGTCAAGATTCAGATTCAGAGAAGTCACAATAATCCAACAAAAAGCAGGTGGTCAGAGAGTCTGGTTGGTGGTTTGAGTCTTCCCTTAAAGTAAGTGAAGATAAAGTTTGTGTGAAGGGAAGAAATGAGAGCAAGGTGCAAGAGTATCACTCACCCCGCTGGCCTCTGTCCAGGACAAGTGTCAGAGATCAGACTGTGTTTTCAGGCAGCCTACGGTGTAATGCGTGTAAACATGTACACTAAGTATTTTATATTTTTGAGTTTGTGACTCTGTCTTCTTTCACTAATCAAAACAAGAAACAAAGGGGCAAAAAAAGATCCCCTGACACAGAGCTGTGGATGAAGCCGCTGTGTTAAGAATCTCGATATAACTCCTAGATGTATTTGATTTTTGTTCTGGATGACACCTGTTTCATTCACATGTTTTGTAACTAACTATAGCTAAAAGAGAATAATGTTATGTGCAAAAGAATCAGTTACTCTTTTGGTACACTCTAGATTTTAAAGCAATGCTAAATTTTGAAATCTTACTATGGTTCGTGCTAAGTTCTACTAAGTTTTAAACCCTAAAAAATCAAAACGGGTGTGGGACGAATAGGGATGGGAATTGAAAACCAATTCCACTTGAAAATCACTAACAGCTCCATCAAAGTATCAATATCATGAGTCTTTTTGCTTATCAATTCCCTTATCAATTCCTTCCACTGACAGGGTTCAGAAGTGGTCAGAATTGTGGCTTAATTTTTACAAAAGGCGCCTACTGCACAACCTTAAGTGAGTGGAAACACCACCATCTTGCAGAAGCATTTATCTATGATGTGACATGTGTGTTTGACACTGAAAATCTACAGGCTAACATTTGCCCACACGGAAAATCTGCAGGAATCAATAATGGAATCGTTAAAGAATTGGATTGTTAATAGCATTGGTATCGATAAAATCTTATCAGTTCCCATCCCTAGGGATGAATATGCCTATATATACGCACTACTTTTTCTACAACATGCTCTGAAAGGGGGAACATCATCAGCGTTTATTTTCTTGACAGATCCAGAGGAGGGACAGGTTTCAAATCAAATCACGTGATTAAAGTTAAAGCTTTCCATGGCCACAAAGAGAAAGCAAAGAAAATGTCCACCCTGAATTCAGTCAAAATTTACCTTTTAAAACCCTAAACATACAGCATAATGTTTGAAAGCAACTAATGTACATGTTTTTATTATTACCTGTCTGAAAAATGTTAAAATGGCATGAGCCTTTATGTTTGTAATATTAACATTTTGAGGGCTCAGGAAATCAGAATTATGAAATTATTTATGCCACAGGGCAAGCAGTCTACCAAACCATGGGCACATTTAATAAGAAATAACAGACAACAGTACGTCAGAGATAACAAATAACAAGTTGGTACAACGATGAAGATGCACTCTGGTACTGGCACCCTCATGTGGCCCTTTTGGGTTATGAAAGCTCACAAACACCTGCCAGATGGTAGTGCCAAGGCCGTACATAAGGGAGGATAAAGGGGAAAGCTTTCTGGGGCCCAAAGTTGTGTTAGGGCCCATGAAGGTTAGAGACAAGGTCTATTCTAAATTAAGACCATGGTTTCCTATTATTTTCAAGCTAAATACTTACTGTTTTTTATTAAAGCAGAAAAATAAGTTTTTTTTTGTGTTGCCTGTTTCAAAGTGTAAACCCTCTCCACCAAATTCACCAGGGGCCACGGATTGGGAAGTTCCCAGCCCTAACTCTAATTACTGTGGGGTTTTTTTATGTATTTTATTTTTGGACTTTTTATGCCTTTATTTGAGTGACAGGGCAGTGGGTGGAGTTGAAAGTTGGGAAGAGACAGTGTTAAATGATACGGAGCAGAGAAGCCACAGGTCACCTTGAAACCAGGCCAGCCCCTTCAAAGACAACAGATAGCTCATGGGGTGTGCAATTTAATCAATTAATATTGGTATTGGTAAATGATATCTGAGGAGGCCCCATTTACTAGTCCTTTCAGGGGCACAGAGAGCTCTGTGGGTAGGCCTGATCAGTAGTGATCATGTGTATAGACTTGCTTGAACCAATCCCAGGACCTTTCATTTGGCCTTTCAGGGGCCCAGTTATCTGAGTAGCCCTGACTACAAAACAGCCCTGAAAACAACAGCTTTAATTTTGTTTGAACACTCAGAGGGCCATATTCCAAAAACTTAAGCATACTCACAATAAGACGATCAAAAATAAGCGTAACAAAAGAACGTTTATTGTTGTCTGGCGGAAAGCTTGTATTGTCAGTTTTCATCAATTATATTTTGTTCATAAATCAGTGCTCTTGGTCACCTTTCAATTGTGGGTGGGTTCTTCTAAATCAAATAATAAATATATAAACAAATTTTCAACTATGACAATACATTATTTCTTAATTTAAAAAATAAATAGATTTGCATTTCCTGGATAAACGTCATTTTGGAGTTTGGAGATTTGGTCAGCAGATGTGCATGATTTCTATCAGAATTTAACCAACAATAATATTTTAGGCAAAAAGGCAAAGGCAAAAGGCAAAAAGTAAAGCTGAATTTAATTATTCATACAGAAATTGAAGCCAATTAAGATATGTTTCAATGTAATGGACGACTGGTTATCAAAGCTCATTTGACAGGATTTTTTAAAATGTATTCGGAGATCTTTCATAAAACCCTTTAAATAACCATTTCAACAAATCATATCCACAACTTTTTTGTAAAAACAATAATAACAGGTATAAAAGATTATTATAGATTTGCTATAAGTTATAATGCATTTGTGTATGGTGCTGTAGGAAACTGGAACACATGGCTGTTGTAACCTTCATGGTTACAACTTCTGGAAAATGGAAAGGGACTGGTGGGCTGCATCTGATGAAGACAAGGGACGCATATATCCCCCGGGGTGCCCACCCCTACTCTAGGTCTAAATAGTTATACTAGAGATATCTATAAATGCTCCCATCAGAAGTAAATAATACACGGCCTTTTTAAAAACACAATTAATTTAGTTACAAACATTTGTGTGCAAAAATAGTTGGCAGTCTTCAGAAAAAGTTCACCAGTGCACTTTGAATTAAGAAAAAATGATTATGTTGTTTGATATCAGTGTAACTGCATTTAGAAAAAAATAAAAGCAACCACATTGAAATGCTTTAGAATAATTTATTAGGATTTTAAAATTGAAATAATCAGAAAAATAAAACAAGGAAAAAAGAAAAGCATCGCTGTAAAGCTTGGCAGGGGACATCCCAAATGTTCAACTTTAACTGAGCTCATGTAGAGCTACAAGCTCCACCCAAAGCATTGGCCCTTTTCCTTACATCAACACAACAAAAGACATCATTAAAATCAATATACAAGGGGAACAAGATCTCAAAACAGAAAAATATAGTTCTTTTTTTTCTGAAAATAAGTCTTAATGCCGCAGAATTATCCACACGTCGTCTGCTATTACCAATAATAGTACTATTTTCATTTGTAAGGTAAAAAATAACTTATTGCTTTATTGTAAGTTAAAAAGTTACAGTGTTGGTGTCCAGCAGTAGTTTTTTGTCGTGTCCCGGGCTCTCTGACAGGAACTACCGGCTGGATCAGGAAGTTTGTATTTTTTTTTCTGCTGTGTGAACATCAAACAGGCTGCAGAAAGAAGAGGCTGAACAAACAGGCTCCTTTCTTCTTTTTGCAAATCTTGACTTTGTTCCAGCGTCTTTGCCTTTTCCTGCCAGTCGGTGTCGTCTGAACTGAGATCCTGAATCAGAGCCAACCGGGAGCGAGACCCTGTTCCATTTGTGGTTCCCTGCCCACCCACCCCTGTGTTCACCACTACACGGAGCAGCAACTGTATAGAAACAAGAAGTCAAACCAGAGGAGACACGTTTGTGAAGTCTAAACATGAAATGTGAAGGGAAAGGAGCAGATGAGCCAAAATGGAACAGGGTTATCTTTTTTTTTCAGTACCGAAAAAACAGCAAATGAAATGCTCCTTCATTTGCCACAAAAGTAGTTCCATATTACACCTTGATGTATGCGCACAAACACTCACTCACACACGCTCAGACGCATTCACATGCACCTTCAAAAGTGAGAAGAGGACTCGACATGATTGTGATGTTTTCTACAATTGCTTCTCTGAGAATGTCCTTCATTTGTTTCGGCGGTGGAGATCACCGCATAAAAGAATTTTTCAAAAAAGAAAAACGATAAACAAAAACATTAAGAAGTGAAATTGCGCAAAAAATATATATATCATATTTTCAAAAAAGAGGAAGTCAAGTCAGCTCCTAACCCTGCAGACCCCTGATTTCTCCTTTTTGAGTCTTCACTGTCTTACTGTTTTCATGAGAAGAAAGAAAAAGATCTGGATTTGAAATGGAGGTGAAATAAAACGTCAAAGTTTCTGGCTTTGTAACAGAACGATTATTCAACTAAACACATCTGCCAGAAAAACTCCAGGAAGTTGAGCTGACGTCGGCAGCGTTGAAGTCGCTGGAGTGGACTGGCCAAAAAACGTACACATAAGTAGTATGCATACTGATAAATGACATCCAGTCAAAATGCTGTTAACCCTTTCAGAACCAACCAATGGCATGCCAGCCGGTTCAGTAACCCCCATCCCCTCCTCCCCCCAACCCCCATCTCAACCCCAACTTCTATGTACAATATCTTACAGGAAGACATAAAAACATTGCTTTAAAACCAATTACAGAATAAAATACCTTACAGATTATCATTATTATGTCAATATTAATAACAATATTACAAAGGTTTGTTTTAAAGACTACCAAAATATACACTTTAGTTGTTTTTTTCTCATGTTTCCGTGATGCTCAAGTTAAAAAAGGACTTTGTTGGATTTGTTCTTCCTTTGTTAAAAACATTTTTTTCTGTCAAAGATCCCGTCTCGCATCTCGCTCCATTCACATCGGTAACAGCTGTGAGGGATTTCATCATGAAGCCACAAATCACATTGAAATAAAATAAAAATAACAATTAACAAAAGAGCAGTCCTCTGTTTATGTCAAAGGTGACAAAAGTTTCCTCAGAGATTTTTTTTTGCAGTTCTTTTCTCTCAGCTTCAAAGAAAAAAAAAGGTAAAGTGGGGTCTAGTTTTTAGACTACATGAGGACAAACAAGGGAAGATGGGGACGTTATGTTGAAGTGAGATTAGTACAGCAAAAAAAACAAAAATAAAAACAGAAAAACAGAGTTCAGGGTTCAAAAAGATATTCAGTCGGTGGGTGGAGCCACAGGGAGCCAGGAGATCCTGGAAGAGCCTGTGGCTGGCCAATCAGGTTTTGCCATCAGTGGGCAGCCAGCGTTCTGATTGGCTCATCAGCAGAGGAGAAGCCCTCCCGTCTTCAGTGACCTGAGTCCTCTCAGTGGTAGCCGTTAGTGAATGCAGTCGCAATCAGAGGACCCTGAGGAGGTGAGAGAGGGGGAGAGAGGCAGAAGACGCTTTGTGTGAGCTAGGAGAAGAAAACGTGCACTCAGGCATGTGCTAAAGGGGTGTGTGTGTGTGGGTGTGTGTGTGTGTGTGTGTGTGTGAGACCTACTCCTAGTCCGTGGCCGAACCCTGTGCTGGGGGCGGGGCTAGCTGCGCTGATGTAGCTGCTGACTCCTGAGTCCTGATTGGCTGCTGCATACAGGTCAGCCATTGGTCCAGGGCTGCTGGTTCCCAGGAAACCAGCTGTGCGTGAAGGGGTGGAGCCTGAGGGGAGAGGGAGGGAGGGGAGAGGAGTCATGCATTGATGTTCACACACATGCACTGCACCCACATACACACACAGGTCTAAATATATCCTTCTATTTGTTGTGGCTGGACACTCCACACTCATTCCACCTACAGGGAAATTACTCTTTGACGTCACTCTTTGTCTCAGCGCTTCTCTCGCTTTCTTGCACAGACTCTTACCTCTAACTACTGCTGCTGCTGCAGCTGCTGCCATTGGTCCATACGCAGTCAGGGGAATGGCTGAAGAAAAAAAATAAAGAAATCAGAATTATTGCACAGATGACAGTCACTGTGGATCGTTCATATCAGAATGTGAGCAACATCTGCTCAAACATCTGTTATCTAATTTAAAGCCACCCGGTGAATCAGGGAATAAAAAAAAACAACATACCAAAAAATAACATCTGAAACCTGCGACCCTGCACTCTTTAAATGCAGAACGGATCAATGCTGACATGAAAAACAAGGACATCTCTTTCAAGGAGAGATGTAGTTACAAGTCAAAGCCACTAGATGGCAGAGCGAAGGCAGTGCTGCAGGAGCTGGTAGGTGATTCAGGGGTCATGTCCACAAAACATCCTACACCTAAATTTAGCTCCTAACTCCAAGTCCTTAAATAAGAGGGGTGGGTGTGTCGGTGCTAACTTCAGGACTGCAGGGATTCTGGTCTGGGAGTGATTCACAGAGGGTTTTAGATTAAACAGAAAATAATAATTCTAAAAATTACAGCCGGAGGAGTCCTGAGTCAGTACAGACCTGACTGAAAAAGGGAAATTGCTGCTTATTAAATAATTTTGTATTTTTCAGTGTGAAATAAAATTAGTTGTTTAATTATATTTTCTATTACATTATTTCCTATTTTATCAAGGGATGCACCAATGTAAAAACATGGCGTATAAAGATAATAGTTATTAGAAACATATTGACCTGAAGTGGATCCTGATTTTTTTCTTGTATTAAGCTGAATTAGTGGCAAATGACCACGAACACTAATTATAATTACAAAGCTTCAGTGTAAGTGTTAGTCACTTGGGCCTTCGCTGCAATAACCATGAGCAAAAACTCAATAGTAGAAATTGACTACTACATCTTACATTAAGAAAAATCATATAAAAAGATGTCTTCACCTTATATAAACAATATAACTGACAAGTGCTGTGTAGTCTGACCTCTGCTTCCACCTGCTTTATAATCATAAACTCTGCCCTCTAATAATCCCTCATAGAATAAATATAAATACTACTAATATGTACAGTAGTTGAATTAACACATATTTTGTTGGAGAAGCTCTAAAATATGAGAAATATAAAATAGAAATCAGCGCTACAAAAAGAAAAGGGCTTAAAGGAAGTGGTAGTAAAATTCTCAAGCATTTTTTTTCAGATTTTATGTTTTAAATACAAAACAATACAATTATCATCTTGAAGTTAATATTTAAAACACAGGGCCTGGAATCCTTGGGAGAAAGATAGTAATGAATATGCACTGACAACTGTGATGGCGTCGGGCAGGAATGACCCTCCGTCTCACTCAGTGCAGCACACAAATTAATTTCATGTATCGTTGAATTATGAACATGATGAAAAAAAGGATTAAATCTGACATAAAAATAAACATATTTCCAGAATGGTTTTGTTAATATATTAAGTTCTGTGCAAGACATTATTGATGTAACTGACATCATGTTTCTTTATAAATCTTCTATATGCATCACCATTGATATTTGTATTATAAGAAAAAAAAAACCTGTAAGTGCAATACTGTCCCTGTCAAGCTCAAACCTCTTCTCTCCAAAACTGGTGTTTTAGTAAATGAAAAAGGACTCTTATTACAAAACATTTTCTGTACTTCTATTTGTTTATAAGTTTATCAAATTCACTGCCAAAATAGGAAGTGACCAATGGCCCCATTTTATGAAAAAAAGGGGAAAAAACGAGATGGGAGGTTTGTACCCAAAAGTGAGGTCGCATTGGGGGAAAAAGTAAATCCGTTAGTTACACTGAAAAACTAGTTTCAATTGGCTCGTTCATTTAATAAAGTCTTACTTGCATTTTAACTTAAACTTGAAAGTTGGAGAAGTTTGTTTTTTTTTTTTTTTTTTAAAAGCTTAAGTGTGCTCCTTTTGTGTAATTAAGTAAGCATATAAGTAAAATTAAGATGATCTTGAGGTTTAAAGTGTGGCCCTCAAACTGTGACATTAGTGTGGCCCTCTAGGTGGCCAGAGTTGCCCATCCCTGGCTTATGGTGACATCTGTCAACATGCTTTGTATTGTTCAATACTGATGCTAAGCCATTATGATGACTCATCACTTCTTATCATTACAGTCCAAAAACTAAACATTTTAATAAAAAATACTATTTTACATTTCTCTATTAACCTGCCTTATCTCAGCGCATAAGAGGAACCTTTTTTTCTGAGAACAGATGAAAGAAGCTTTTACTGGTAACAAAATGATGCACTTTGTTAATACAGCCACAGGCTTTCAGTGCAGAAGAAAATCTAGAGTTTCCTTTTCTTTAGTCCAAGTATGGCGAGATGTTGAGTTTTTGAAAGAATATCAATACATTTTCAAACAAAACACAAGTTCCTATGTGCCATTTATATCAATATAGTTGTTGATGCACTAGATTGGCAAGAAGTGAGCCATGACTGGAATGCCAATGTTGAGAAAGCCATGATAGGTGGCAAAAGAGGCTTGAGCATGATAAAAAATATCCGAATTTCACATTTCACGATGTATAAGGGTCAGCTACAGCCCCTCTGCATCAAAACACTCCTATTTTAAGCTTTATTAAACTGTGTTTTTTAACCATGAAGCTAGAAAAATAACCTATTATCAAACATTGCCATTCAACTTAAGATATTGGTCCACATTGCCCAGCCCTAATCACAGCATGACACATATCTTACAAAATACTTTTTCACAAGCATTTCCATGCAGTTTTTGCTGCATTCATCCCCTGGCTGTACTCGGCAAGTCTCTTTACAGGAACTTGAAGGATTGAAACTTTCTTTTCTCTGGGAGCCACTGACCTGTGAGTTCAGGGGGGTGGGATGATGTCAGGAGGGGGGTCCTCTCTAAATGGAATTCTAGAAACAGAAAGGTTGAGAGAGAGAGAGCGCTTTGTAAATAAAGTCACCAAACACCAGCCACACTACAAAGCCACATCCACAAAGAGATTGTGCCACAGAGGAAAAGACAGAAATTAAAAGGATCTACAGACAGAGAGGACGGGCAGGAAGGTGGGAGAGAACCAGGAGGAGGGGCCATACAGTCAAAGGAGGTTACATAAGTAGATCAAATAAACACTGAAGAATATAAAGGAGGAAGGAGGCAGATTTAAGACATGAGGAGATCTGAAGAGACAGAGGAGGAGGGTTTCAGGAAGAATTAAAAAATCACATTCATAAATCTGTAAGCAGAGAGTCCCTGCTGAAATAAAGATGACAGTGTGTTTGTGTGAGCGTGGTTTGTCTCTCTGACTCCCATATATCACAGCTGAAGCAGGTACAGACCCACACTGTTTACTGAGACTCTGAAGCTTCATCCTGTTAGAAGACCTTTGGAGAGAAAATAAGTTGTATACAGACTCACCAGGGAATTGATAAGTGTAACCAGGAGCAATGCCGGAGTAACTGCGGCTCGTGTAGGTAGTTGTCTGGAAGCCTGGATAACCTGTAGAAAATCAAATGTCTTATGAGTTTGGTTAAAATGGCTGATTAAGGAGCACAGAGCAATTATTTATGAGGTTTGCAAACTTTTGTGGAAACTTTCCAATCAGGACGGATTTACATGATAGAAATAATATGCTTATATTCTCTAAATAAACCTATACAAGTATATATTCTTTTCATGCACTTTCATACAGTCACCTCATACGGAGGCAAAGACAAGCACTTTATAGTTTTAGTGGAGCATCATTAAATGTATAGGCATTCAAAGTGCATCACAGAATGGAAAATCAAACACTGGTGACATCAAGCAAGGAGAAATGAAAAATAAAATAAAACTATATTAAGATATAAGTTCAAAAGTAATAAAAAAATATAATATTACACACAGTATTTAAAAGAAACTCAAATAGGGCAATTAATTTTATAGATAAATCTCAGCACCTAGTAAACTGTACAAGTTGTGTGTGTTACATTTAATTAGATCCAGGCAATAAGAAACCATCAACTGCTGAAAGAAGGAAAAGGTCTGTACTCTGTTCAGCTTCCAGTGAAAAACTCTGTCATACAACGCAACTAATGATCTGCAAGATCTTGACAGATTTTGCAGATCTTGCTATTGAAATGTTGTCTTGTACTATATGAAGTTCATCCTTTGGAGCTGAACAGTGTGCAGACCCTTTCCTTTTTTTTTTGAAAATGCATTAAGAGTCCACTATACTGTTTACATACTGTAGCACACACTTTCTAATCTGTGTTATTTAAAAAAAAGGCATAGGACCAGCAATAATTATTGACTACACTGTCTCAGGGAGAGAAATAATCACATTAATGTGACAGAAAGAGGGAGTCAAATGGCTTAATGTCAGCTACAGACTATCAGCCAGAGGCTGCTCAGAAGCACAAAACAAATGTCCAAATTTTCTATCAATTATGAATAATATATATATATATTAGATATATTAGTGTATCAATACTTTGTTACACCACTTGAAGGTATGAAAACATCTTGAATCAAGCACTGCCATAAAAAGGGAAGAAATATCTGACATTTTGGCCTTTAGTTTGTCTTTAACTGTATCTAACTCACTGTAATTCTACTGAAAATATGTATTAAAGGTTGCTCTGGATTGAATATCATGAAATAAGCACTGTCTTTAATCAAATAAATAAAGGTTAGGGGATTGTCACTGCAGAATAAGGCTCAAGCACATGACCATCAGTATCCAACATCAGCTGTCGTCATTAACCTCTGCGCACTACGCTCTGTGACCAGTAGATGGAGCCACATGATGACAAATGACAACACAGCTCTCAGTTTGTTTTCTCAATGAGGACTCTTCAAACCATATTTCCCCTCAGTGTGAGAACATCATTTGTCCTTCAGCGTGACCTCTAAATTTACAACCATATTGATGTTTGCTTTGTTCTTTACAGGAAACATCTGGAAGACATATCTTAGAGAATGATATCATCCCAGTCTGGAGGCTCATTTCAGTTTGGCCTTTACTTGTAATTCAGCATTTCCTAGTGTTAGGTTGATAAACATTTTATGTAGAGAGACAGATAAATCATTAAAATGGCATAATATTCAAAAGTAGACCTGAGAAGGATGGTCAGGAGATCACTGAGTAGCTGTTCAAATGGACTGTTACTACTATGCCACATTCAGATGATCAGTTTTTTTTTTAATTCATTGTTGTTTATCATAAGAAGCAGTAGCTTAATCTTTTTCATTTTATGTACATGATAATGCCATTTCATTTACATCAATATAACATAAGTCTTTATGTTTAGAAATGTAACAAATAAATTTGTGTTGAATCTACAAATGGGGTGTGGGGCTGTGGAAGTGGTAGAGCAGTGTGTTTTGTGTTGTGTATATTTGTAATGTATATTTTGCGTTAGTTGTTTGTATCTATGTTGGGACCCTCTTGAAAACTATATGCTGCATCTCAAGGGGACATCCTAAATAAAACAACTTGTTTAAAATTAAATTAAACTACATTAAACCACAAGACCAAACCCAAAACCTTTCAGTATTATTTCAATTTGTAAGCCCTAACAACTCATACAAATTTTGTAGAAAATTTTAATAATTTCTGGGTAACATTCCCAGATCATTTCCTGGCTTGCATGTTCTCACTTGTGCCTGACAGCAGGAAGGTCTGTGTTGTTTGTCTGTTAACTAATGGAGCGGTGGGGGGGGGCCTTCGGGAGCTTGCAGGGAAATTTCAGGATCAAGAAAATAAAGCTACTGTTTGCAATCACTATTGAAGCTAACCCAGGTACATTTAAAAATATTCCAGGGTATTTAATAAGTGTGAGTATGGTTATAGATGAGCATTTGCCACAAGAACATAATCATATTTCCTTGTATTTGACCTTATGAGGTGTGCTTGCTGTAGCATGATTTGTTAATGAATCTTACCCAGCATGCCAATTCCCAGCATGAAGGCATCCATCCCATAAGGCATCACTCTGGAGCGTCCTCTGGCTGAGCCCGTCGGCGTCATCACCTCCTTAGGCTGAGCTTTCTTACATTCCACCTGACAGAAAAAAAAACGTACATATATATATATAAATAAGTTCAGCCAGAGAACAAGACTAACCAACAGCACCCAGACTACTGCAACAAATCAATACTTTATCAAACCACAATACAGCGCAGATCGAAGACGTACGCACCATTTTGTTGTTGATCTCATGGAAGTGGATCTCGCACACTTTCTCCACCACGTCTTCATTCTCAAACGTAACAAAGCCGAAGCCTGAAAGGAAAAAAAACAACTTTTATGATAAAACTTGACCTCTTTGGTTGTTTCTGTGACAAAGACAGCTTCAGCTCAACACCAAAATGAAACAGAATATCTGAAGCAGTCCCGTCATTGGAGGACACCACAGAAATGTTTTCAACAGTTCAATAGGTTGCTCTGCAAGTAAACATGAGCAGTTTTCAGGCAAAAGTAGGCCGTTGCCAGGGGCCTGGAGCACCAAGGAATATGTGAAGGTGTGCATAAAAGTGATGTGCATGTCAAATGTAATTTTGATAATTAAATGAGTATTTACAATGTGAAGAGGCGCCAAAATCTAATACACCCATTTTTCAAAACTCATTTAAGCAACTTCAGCTACTGGTAGAAGTATTTATGTGTACTGAAACAACAGAAACAAACTTTAACTGCTTCATACAGAGGTACAAAGCACCACCGCAATGGGCAGATGGACAGTCAACTCTGTTAAATTACAATGTGCCTCTTTTTTAGGCTCACACTCACAATCATTATCAAATCATGCATGGCCCATATATTGGTGAATATTTTCACATCTTTTCTCACCACCAAAATAGGGATGATAATAGTGGGTCCTTCTAAATTAAGTACCCAGTGTGCAGGAAATGTGATCAGAATAGTTTAATTGTTACCTGGTGAGGATCCCTGGACTCCTGTACTTAAGTAAAGCCCTTAAATATCCCATCTGTATCTTCATTTTAAGCATGGCATGGTAGGTCCACATAGAAATATCAAATTTTTTGTTCGATTTTAAAGATGCACTGTGTGCATCACTATCATTAGTTACCTATACTAATGAGATGTAATTTCAGGATGAGGCGACAGGTTGCTTTCAGATCCTGCCACACAAAGCCAAGAGGGGGCAGGAAGTAAAAACACTAGTTCAGAATCGAGGGAAACAAAGAAAAATGACGGACAAACTGACATCAGAAAATTCAGATGAACTGGTAATGATCCCTACACTTCAGAAAAGTGATTTTTCCCAGAGGTTGACAAATTTACCGGGTTTGAGTTGATCATTATCAACAGACCTCCATCTACATAGCTGTCAACATGGAGGCATACATACAGAAATCTAGAGCTAACAACTCATCTGTAGTTGTCAGCAACCTAGGATCAAGAACATTTACAGACTGCTGCCTTTCTCAGCTCAGTGCAAATGTTTCCTGTATTTTTTACATCTCTATTTTAATTCAAATTGTCAAGCTGCAGAACACGAGCTACAAGGTGATATTAAATGTTCCTGGAAATATTGCCTCTCTGGTCTCTACTTTCTTAGATAATAGCCAGATTTTTTCAATCAAGTGCAAGTGAAACAACATCATCTACTTTTATTACTTTAAGTGTCATTTATTCAAGAATATAATATTGTTTTTTTGCTTTACATATGTTTCTGACAAACATAGACTGTGCCCATAAAAGGAACAGGACAATTTATGTAAACCTGAGACTTTGAGCTCTCTACCAATAATATCAATGTCCATATCGATTTTGGTAATAATCAGTTTAGAAATATAGGCAAATCAGATATCAGCAAAAATCCAATACCATGCATCCTTACCAGCTACAACTGCTCAGAGCAAATGGTAAAGGGCCTTGTGTTGCTTTTCCAAATTACTAACACCACCCCTGCAGGTAACCTAAGGGCGGATACAGTAACTCTGACATGAACTATTTGTTAACGGGAGGGGCTGATAACATCAGAACAAGCCATGCATGGCTCGCCTGTCAATCATCTGGGGAATCGGAGCAGAGGAGCAGGCTCAGATATACTGTTCTCTACCAATTATCACACCCAATTTCTCCACCTCCACCTCCACCCTTCTCTCTCCCTGCCGGCTCACTCGTCTCATTAAGTAACATCCTCACAGTGCTGACCCTGCATGGTGACCCTCAGCAGGCGCTGCATTGACTGAAGACAGAGATAAATGAACACAGGGAGGTGAGAGCGCCGCAAAGACAAAAGAAGAATATGATTGGAGAAAAAAATTCAGCTTTCTTTTTTTCAAAGCAGAGGTTCACCTAGTGACTCTCTCACGCTGTTCCCCCTTTTCATTTCTCACTTAGAGTGTCTGCACACATTAACGTAATGTGTGTGTGTATCACAAGCGTGTGTACATACCTCTGTGTCTGTTAGTTGTTTTGTCAAACATGAGCATGGCATCATCGACCTGTGAGAACAAAGCGGAGAATAGATGAGCTTCGACATATTAAGACACACACACACACACACACATCATTACACAGCATGGGGTGCCATTGTCCCTCTTTAGCATTGGAGTAAGAGAGGAAAACAGATGGAGAGGGTGGAGGGGAGAGAGGGAGGAGGAGGTGACAGGTGACAAAAGGGGAAAGAAAAAGAAAGAAAGAGAGGGGGAGACAGGAAGAGAGGGGAGATGAGGGAGAAAGGGGGAGGAAGGGTCTTATAGTGTATAAAAATAAAATGAACTATTATCTATTAAAGTGAAAAAGAAGCGCCAGCACATGAGGTGCTGGAGGAAATTCTTTCCCATTCTTTGCAAGTTCTCACAAACTGCTCTCCCTCCCTCTCTCTTTCTTTTTTTTCTTCCCCCTTTCATTCGTTCACCCTCACTTGTCTTCCTTTCCCCTCTCCACAAAGTTTACTATTCCCATGGAGACGCTGTAAAGAATTTCAATTAGAAGAAACTTGCCCCCCAGTCCACCCCGGCTAATTTCAATGAATAGAGAGCAGAGAAAGAAAGAGAGAGTTAGCATGTGACAGAAAAAGAAGAAACTGATGAATAATGGCGAGCAGGGTGTTGGATATAGAAAAAAAGGGAGGTAAAGTTTTGATGAAGGATGAAAAAAATCTGTCATCGAAAATTTCAGATCAGAGAGCAAAGAACAAAGTGAAGCGGGGGTCTTTGTCAACACACTTTTTTTGTCTTTCATTCTCCCTCCTCTTTGCTTTTTTGCACTCACTCCACTGCCCTATTCATATTCCTCCTCCCTCTGTTTTCACCCTCGCTCTCTCACTCCTCCCTCCCTTGCTTGCTCTCTCACTTGTCCTTCACTGGCAGGAAAGTTAGCAGCTTCTGCTTGAGCTCTGACGCCATGAGGAGGGAGAGAGGGAGTCCAAGGCCTACAGAAATAACCCTTAATAGTAACCAAATTCTTTTTCCACATTAAGCCTTTGTATTTGAATGTATAGGAAGACTGTTGATCTGCTAGGGACCAAATCCTGAATATCTAAATTCTGTAATTTATGTTTAAATTATGCGTGAAGATCGCCCTCTACAGGCTGAAACCTTAGCAGGGGCAATCGCATTTTTACCTTTGCCAAGGAGGTTACGTTTTTGCCGGCGTATGTTTGTTTGTTTGTTTGTTTGTTAGCAAAGTTACGCAAAAACTACTGGACAGATTGTGATGAAATTTTCAGGACATGTTGGAAATGGCCCAACTTGAAAATGATTAGATTTTGTTGATCCAGATTAGTGCCATTAGCGAACAATCGTTTTTGCTCAATAACTGGCAAACCGATATTGATATCAACATGATTCCAAGTGCTAGGTTGGGGTTTTCAGAGTCAAGGAATCATATTGTGATGGTAACTTTATCATGGAACTATTGCTTATAGGTGTAACATTAATATGTGAGCTACCTTGGCAGAGATTTGCCCTCTCCAAGTGCTTTCTAGTTCTCTGAAGGATGTGTGATGCAAACAACTTATTTACCTTAAGCGCAATTTGGTTTTTACAGTTTTGCAGACCATACATGCATTTACAAACAAACAGTAGGTGTATGTAAGAGACAATCAGTTTAACAGTCAGTACACTGGCAGAGTGTTTCAATGACACATTTGCTGCATTTCCACCAAGTTTCCACTGGTTCAGTTCGACTCGGTACAGTACGCAATTACAGGTGTTGCCACTGTTGGACCACTGTTGGCACCTGAATAACCATCCTCTGCTGTCCAACTTTTCGGAACCCCTCTGAGGGGGTGCCAAACTTACCCTAAAAGGTGCTGAAGTGTATTGATTGGTCACAAAAATAGTCAGTTCCCATGCAACAGCAGCAAGAATGAAAAGACATACCAGGCCACGTTCAAATAAGCCGTGGATTTAGAGTTATTTGTTTACTGCTGTTGCTGCAAAGAATGTCCTCACAAAACAAAGTTCAACAAAGTTCTAGAGTGCTGGATGTCCTCCATTGCTGCTTTGTTTACAATTGCACTCTACTTCAGACCACTTCACTGTGTTGTCCTGCTGTGATGTCACCCATTTAGAAAGCTGGTGCAACCTTCCCTCCCAGCTCATGTCCCCACTCTCAAGTGAAGGTACAGCTAGCAAACAAGACCAGGGTCAACTGCTCCAAACCGTACCCAACTGTACTGAACCAAACTAGACCACTCAGTGAAAACGAGGTTATTGGCGCCCCCTTTAAATTTTTTAGCCTAGTTTCGGACTTCTTTTAAGAGGTGAGACAGGGGATGGACTTGGAAAGAGGGTAGAGAGTAGAGGAAAACACAGCAAATGAGCATCAGGTTGGATTTGAACCTGGGCTGCCCACATAAGACGAGAGCCCCAATTTATGGTTAATGCATTGCTGCTACCAAATGATCAGATACACAGGTACTTGTAAGCCTGACAAAGATGAAATACAAAGTTCAAGAGAAAAAGTGAATTAAAAGCTAACAAGATTAGTAGATAAATAATGCTATGATGCATATCACATTTCTTAAGACCTCTATTCTATAGAATCTGCACTACATTAGATGTATTTGTTCAACAGTAAACACATTTATATTCAGTGGATTCATTTCAGGTATTGATGGAGAGAAGCTGATGAAGTTGTCTTCCTGGTTTACACTGTGAGCTGGAGCTGGGCAATTAATCAAATTTTGATCACAACTACTGCCTCCAACAGCTATGAAAACTGGATAATCAACATTAATCCTTTAATGCCTGAAAACACAACTTATAGCCAGAAAATGCTAATTTTTTGGAGCTGAAATGTTTATTTCACTTTGTACTGAAATCCTAAAAAGTCAAAATTTCCATAAAATTTACCATAAATATTTTTCTCATCTCATTTGATACATTAGGTGTTTTTGGCAACTGATTATCCATTTGAGGACATTTTTATCATTTATCTGATTGTATTTGGATTTTTTTTAGTAATTTGTTGATCATATTGATTAGATAGAGGTATCATAAAAGTATGTATCAAATATGATGCAATAGGCGTTAAAGGGTTAAGGGTCACTGTGCCACAGGACATGATGCACTTGTTTTGTCTTTTCTCCATCAATTTAAAGAAATATATTTTCGGTCATTTTATTTTTAAAAATATATTTTCAACAACTGCATGATCCTTGATGTCCAAAATCACAGCGTATAGAGCATTTTAGCTGAGTAGCCGCTGTGTGTTGTAAAATCAGAGAGTAACTGTGGCCTATCATCATGACCTCAATATCTGTCAATAATCGCGACTGTGATTTTGGCCCTAGTTGAGCAGCACCCTACCATGAGTTATTAGCAGGGGTGTAACAATACACTTATTTGTATTGAACCGTTTCGGTACGGGACGTTCGGTTCGGCACAGGGCTGTGCATGGGTGAGATTGCGGGCCGGAAGTTGCGTATGGTTGTTTACATTCCGCTGCTACACACGCAGCTAAATGTGCAGCCCATGTGCATCATGGCTACTGCTAGCGATAAGCCGGAGCTTGAAGACCCTCCCCTGTCGCTTAAGTCTCCTGTTTGGGAACACTTCGGCTTCTCGGTTAAATATTGCAACGGAGAAAGACGTGGATAAAACGAGGGCGGTGTGCCGACACTGTTCAGCTGAGATCGGGTAAGTTTCTGGCAACACGTCGAACATGCTAACTCATCTTAAATGGCATCACCCGAATGTAAATATCACCGCTATAAGAAAAAAACCCACCTTAGTGCAAACGCAGTTGACATTGGCATTCAAGCAGCCTCTCCCTGGCAATTCAGATCGGGCAAAAGCTATAACAAAAGCTATTGGAGTTTTTATAGCAGCGGATCTAAGACCATATTCAGTTGTTGAAAATGCCGGTTTCAAACACATGCTAAAGGTGATTGAGCCTCGGTATGAAGCACCCACTCGTCCGCACTTCAGCCAGAAAATAATACCATCACTTTATTTCCACAAACCGTGGTACGTATCGAACCGTGATTTCTGTGTATCGTTACACCCCTAGTTATTAGCCATGCACTCTTTTGCTGACAATGTGCATGCTGTTTGTCATTGTGTTCATGTTTGAGCTCGAGTGCATGATGAGTGCTCTTGTAAAAATAATACTTGCCTATTGACAATGAATGTAACTAAAGAGTACCACAAGAAGACACTCCAGAGACCTCCAGGTGGTCAGAAGTCAGTTTTTTGGAAAGGTAAACAATGATCATGGCAAAAAACAATGTTAATTATGGGATTAAAATGAACAAAATTAACTACAACAATCAACATCATAACTGAGTAAGAGTGGGATGCTGACAAACGATGGTAAGAACACACAGTAAGCACTGTCTGCACTCCATTTTCAACAAATGTATCCTCTGTGCAACAATCTTACTGTTCAGGTTTTGTGGTTTAATTAGTGACCATGTTAACTAGTGACTAAATTTCGTAGCTACAGCACTAGGGAAAGCATCTTCCTATGCTTTGTTGTGAAGAGCTATTCATAATGTAAAGATATACTAATCGGTGAATATATTAAATGATAAACTTAACAGCCACAGATAAAGCAGACTAGGAGTCACCAATGTACACAGTCATTGGTTTATCCATTACACAAAACTTGTTGAGGGCACCGCCAGATGGAAGCCTAGTTTTAACAGCTTTTCTCCCTCATTATGTTTAATCTATTCATGCAACTACCATGTTGTGTTTTTATTCGGTAACAATACCTTATGGCATGCCTTTCTTATTGAATTTTATTTAATAGGGTCCACAATCCAAAACTAGAAGTAAGCAACAAAGGCCGGAAAAGCTGACAACAGCAGTACAGCTTGGCTTCTCTGTTAGAAGAGTCAAGGATAGAGAGCTTGGGTGTCAGGACATGCAACTGATGAAAGAAAATTATTGTGGTCCATCACAAATAAGCGGCATAAAATATGAATAAGATAGAGGAACAGAATGGAAGCTTCCACAAGAAATTGCTCCTCCTTATAAAGTGGTCTTAGACGTGACATCGAGCGTTTCATTGGTAACAATAAACCTGCAGTCACTGTCATGGCAGCTCTGTCATTATGGTTGTCACAAAAAGACAGCTCTGGTATAACTACAAAAATTAGAGGCTGCTCTGGCTTCTGGAACTTTATAAAAAAAATAGAAGTAATGTAGGAAATCAACAAAATATGTAAAATATTTAGTGTCTCTCCCTCCAATCTTTCAGAGAGGTTGCCCACCAGCCTGACGCAGTCCATCACCACTTCAAGAGAAAAGTACAGAATACTTCATTAAGCCTGTGAAACTTATAATGTAATTGAGCATGAGCGTCCTTTTTGCTGTCCTGAACAAAGTCAAGGACAAGCTTTTATATTTGGCAAAATCATTCTGACTGACTTTGTTTTTTTTTTAATCTCAGAAGTAACACCAATATGCAGCCTCTTATTAGAGAAGAAAGGTAGTGTTTTCTTGTACCATATCCTACTGGTTTCTCACAAAAATATTAAGCCAAAACACCTCTGAAGGTGCGTTCACACCGAACGCGACTTGGGTGACCTCGGCGACCACTCTCCATGCAGGGTCAATGTACAGCCACGATCGCGGGACCAGATCTCACGTGATGCGACGGACGCATTCTGGGCGACTATGTCGCATCTTTGGAGACATGGGGGCGGGGCCCCTGTTGCTGCAGATGGGAACTCTGGGGTCGCTTTGGACACGGAGCACGGCGACCTGCTCCGCGTGATTGACACCCATGACAGACTGTTTCTTTCCGGTTCACAGAGTGACAATCTATGTCCGTGTGGGGAACATTAGTTAGTGAGGACATTAGTTCCGCCTGGACAGACTGCAGAAAACTCTCAGAAGATGCTGCTGCAGGGCCATCAGCTGCAGTGTTTTGTGGTTGGTAGGTGAGTGAAAAGGAAACAGTTGGAATAATGTCAGCTAATACGTCCTATTATATGATATATGACATGATCGCGGGGTGAAACTCGAGCGGGCATGACGTCCCTGAGCTACGGCGACGGCGACAAAATGAGCTATGGACAGGCGACGGGACTTGGGTTTGCGACGCGATCTTGGTCACAAAGTCACATTCCGTGTGAACGCACCGTAAGGCCAAGGCTTCAGCTCAACCACCAACTTTACATTTAAATTGATACAGGCCGGCAGAGTATGCTGCTTTTTTAAGTGAAATAAAAGCACTTTGCCCTTCAGTTTTTATCCTAAACATGTTATACATACCTTTTAAAAAACTGTACATTTGTTTTATAAAGATAATTTGCCCCTCATTGTGAAACTCCCAGCCAAGTGGGCCCATGCTGCCTCCCTCCAGAGGCAAACCTGCGGGGAAAATTAATATTTAAACAGAATTTGTCATTTTTGTAATTGATTTAGCCATTTTGACTGCCAATTTTAAGATCATTTTACAACATAAATTTTCATGTTGACTGGTGGCACCCAATCCGATATAATTACAGATAAAAGTGGGCTTAGATAATCATCACTTTGTGAACACACTTTACTTAGCATATTCAGACTGCATATAAACCATGCTTCTCATAAATAGAGTCAATAATTTGCAACTTGTGTCCTCACTGATATTCGGCTCCTCCAATCAGAGACATCCAGGACTGTGGGTGGTGTAGTTATCATAATCCAGATCAGGTATTATCCATGTTTTCTTCTTAAAACAGGTTGAAAATATACAAAAGTGTGTCTTAATGGAGCATACACCACTAGTTTAACACAGAGGTAGATTGTGTTCAGTCAACCTTGAATGGTTATGACATTATCAAATGTGCAGGAGAATCATACACTGAGTGTCTTATATTGATAATATAAAGGAAGCATGCTATAAATGCAACTCAGAAGAAACATTCAGGTTTTGTGACTTTTTTTGACAAGTGATTTTAAAAAATGTCTATGTGCCTTCTCGAAAAATCTGCAACATGGACTTGAGAGACGCATGTTGAGTATGACTACATGTCTATTTTCATTAGGCAGCAAACTCTGTAACTCAAACCGCTGTAACATGAGTGGCAGAGGCCTCGAAATGACCATGCTGTACAATTTCAAACTCAGATGGGAAACACGTCTTCTGCCCTGACTGAGATTACATCTGCGCTCGTGGAAGAGAGAGATATAAAGATTTTCCACTTACGAGTCACTTCGGAACAGTCCCTGACCCTTTTAACTCTCATCCTTGTCACCAAACAGCTCGGACACAAACAAACACAGAGCACCCTCTCCCTCCCCTCCTCTTTCTGTCCTTCATTCAGATTTTACCTCCCCTCCTCCCCTTCCTTTCCTCTCATGCTTTTCTACCCTTCCGCTCATCCAAACTCAATGACACAGCAGCGAGCCAGGGAACAGGACGGTAAGTAGACAGCTGCAGGCCAACATGTTATCATAAGAGTAGAGTTACACGCACAGCTAGCCCCCGATCAGTATTAGCATCTATTCTGGAGGAGATGACCGATGGGTAGACATAGGGATGGGCAACATATCAAGTTTTATGCCTTATTAATACAATCATAAACTGTATATGGGTAACATAATCTTGTTCACGATGAATTTTGATCTGGATAGTAAAAGAATAGATGTCAGGCCTAATGCTCAGCCCGTTTTTACTTGAAAAAATACACAATATTGATTTGGCTGAAATATCATCTCAAAGCAACAGTATTGGTGAAAGTTTCTCGCCCAGAAAATGAATTTTCCATTTTAAGATGTAACACTTGAACACAGTGTGACCTTAAACATATTATAATGTCAACAATATGTCAGCTATTCAAGTGAGCTAATTAACTGCTTACCAGCCAATATAAACACATATTTAAGTTTTGATTAATGTTTTTTAACTCACAGGACTTTGTGCAAAGTCTGGGAGCAGTTTTTAAAGGCTGATTTCAGCAGTTGAGAAAGATATCTGTTCTGCAGCCAGAGTTTTGGGCCTGCATGCTGATGGACAGTAGAGCTGACGGAACGGTTTGTTCTTGTTTCAAGACAATAGTTGACAGTTATGGCATTTTGATTCAATTTGATGCACAATTTTGATTAGATTGGAGCTTATAAATTATATCTTTGGTTATTTGCTATTTGTTAGAAAACAGTTGAGTTTGATTTTTAGGAAAACTGACAGCCTCAGTCCATACCTACACATTTAAGCAATTTAGCCTTGTCCGCAATTAGGCAGCTATTTTTAAAAACTTGGCTCTTTCTATGCATTCTAGCTTTTCGTACGCTCACATTTTATGTCCACAAAAAATAGGCCTTTTGGAAAACTTCTGCCATTGAAGATAAAGAATTCTGGCATGAACAGAGTTCATGTGTTGACAGGAAATCTGTGTTCAGTGCTTGTGTTGTCACAGTGGGCTTGTTTCTCCTCAGTGTGACATCCCTGTAAGAAGTATTCACTTATCTTTACAAGAGGGTTGTGTTACAGCAGACTTCACTAAACTATTGCTGGTTTCAACCTTGCAAACCAGTGTTTTGACATGCTTATACATACACAAACAGTATGTATGATGACCAACAGAGCCTCAATGATCTACAGGTCATTTCTGCGTCAGTGGTTTTAGACAACACAACTAGTTGGATTTTGGGTTGGTGCAGCTACTAATTCATACTGTAATCACAGCGGGTTGATGAGAAAATGTTCCTTTGTAAAGGCATTGCTGCATGCTTTTGACACCACACAACAGTGTGTTTTTGCTGAGTGACAACCTCAGCAACCAAAATCAAACCAATGTCCTTTTAAGGCTTGCTGAAGGAACACCACAAGTTATATACACACGTGGTGAACAGTCTACTTTCTTTAACAGTAATAAAACCTGTACAGACATTTAAAAGACAGCTGGGGTCTGAATAAGTTAGTTTAATTATGTACTTACAATTCATGGCACTGATCAACCTCTTTGTTGCTCAATAGGTTGATCTGAAGTAAGTTCGTAGCTTTCAAGGATTGGTTTCCAAAGCGGCCTTTGACATCACTATAGCAAATATTTCCTCTAATTCATGTTTTTTTTAATTTTTATGCAGATGAAGATGTTTCTGTGTGGACTTTTTTTTTAGCAAATATTAGGGCACATGCTTAATAAGTTTCTGCTCTTGTGATACCACCAATCATTAGAATAAGGGAAGAATAAGCTGTTGAGAAGATAGGATTTAGGAGTTTAAAACATTCATTACCTCAATATTTGGAGATGATACCAATGTTTTTTGTACAATAAGACAGTGTGTAGGACTTGGTCCCCAAACAAAAAATTACCATGTGTTGGGTGTCTTAAGACTTATACTTTTGTTTCTAGTATTTATAAGGTTTTAATAACATTTGATTTTAACAGGGATCAATTTAAAGGTTATATTTCCAGTGTTGGGACAGCAGCAGTATTGAGACTTTATTGTTCCACCATTTAGATAAAAGACATTCAGTTATGATATTTGGTCCACACTGCCCGGCCATGGTTATGTTTTTTTCAAGAATACATTAAAAGTAACACGAAGTACATCCATGCTAACAAGGTCCATCCAGTTGTCCTGCATTGGCTTGTAATGGTGTGATGACTTGAGAAATATTCCATCACGTGTGTGAGCTTATGCCGTGGTCGCACACAAGCCCCCTGCCCTTGCCAAACCCAGTAAGAAGACGATCTCCCATGTCCACTGCCCCAGGGTGCTGTAAGACAATCTGATTGGATAGCTGTGGGGGTCTGAGATTGGATTGGCAGCAGCTCAGTCGCTAACTGGTCAGCACGCATATACGCATGCGGCAAGCAGAGAGGAAAAATCTAAGGTCATATTCTCATGAAGTTCTGACATTCTCAGATGTACCAGGAACAAGGTCTCGACTGTGATCCTGCGTCGAAAATATCCAGTTTTTAGTGAAGCGTGCAGCTATTGTCTGAAGAACAAGCGTTTGCTGACAAGTCCATTACACTACTTGCGAGATTATGAAAGGTGGCATTCACATTTTTTCCCCTTCTGTCTCCTCACATCTTTCTCTTTCATTCTCTCATCCCTCTCTCTGCTCTCTCTCTCCGGCCTGTCTCTCTCTAAACAGGCCAGCAGACAAAGTGTTCAGTCAAGCCTCCTAATCGCCAGCTCACATGGGTGAGTGGAGTCCCAACTTTTCCCCGTCTGGCCCGTCTATGCTGCATTTTTCATCTTATCCACTCCTTCCTTTTCTCGCTCATTGCACTGACCTATTCTCTCTTTTTCTTTGATTTCAGACAAGTTTAAAAGAAGAGGGATCTATGAGAGTAGCTCTTCATGTAAGGTACTTTCAGGAATGCAGTACAAAGAGAGGGGGATAAAAAGCGTGGAACCAGGGATTTCCTCTGGATTAAATATAATTGACTGTATGATCAAAATGCCTGAAATACTAATTATCAAATTACCCAACAGCATGCCTGATATGCAGCTTTAAACATAAACATACACCTTTTTCCACATCTTCACACAGACTGTGGTTCATTTATTTAAAGAGAGGGGGCTGTTTGAAAGGCCCCATCAGGCTGAAGGGGGATTAGAGGACCCCCGTCTCAGGATTCATATACATTACCCACACATTGTAGCACATTTTCAGACATTTAGAAACAACAGACTTGATTTGCTAAGTAATGATTAAGCATGTAAATCAGTTCATCTATGATTGAGCCATTCCAGGTTGTTGGGGCCTCAAATACCAAACTTTAAAAGAATCCAAGTTGAAATGATTGCTGAAAAAAATCCAAAAATCTATAGGAAATTTCAGTTAAACTATCCGAATTATCAGCTAACTTGTTAGTTCCAGAAGTTCTCCAGTAAATTGCTTGTCAGGAAATGGAGGGGGAGAGGAGAAGGTAAAATATAAGGAGCGGGTCACAAAAATTCAGGGTTAAATTTGTGACAAAGACGCTGTTGTTTGTGCTCAAGCAAGAATCCAACCAGGTAAATTTAGGGAAGTTTCAGGGTTTTTTTCTTTCATGTTTGGGGAGGGTTAAACCATAGACTACTATAGAGTTCCATCAGCCATTTGGCTCGAGAGGAGACTGAAGCAAGTGCACTGCAGTCGTTACATTGAAAACACTGCCTCAAACTAACTTTGGATCAAAGTAATAAACAACCAGTTGTCATATACTTAGTACCCTTGATCCACCTGTTTCCTTGGTCTGTTTGAGATGCTCTGCCAAAGCTCCTGGCACTAAAAGGCCCCCTTTCCCACATAGAGCTAGTTCTCTCTGAGTGTTTGACCATGTTGCTCTGTGGTAACTAGGGTTGAACGATTTTAGGAAAAGATGTAATTGCGATTTTTCTGGCAATTATTGCAATTTCAATTCGATTCACGATTTTCTTTAAATCAATCTTCAGTGCAATACTCACAACATGAACAGTACCATTTACAAACATGACAGAAAATTACATCATACCACCAAACATTAAAGGCTATTACTCTAAGGCAAGGATGAAAACTAGAGGTAAGAAGTGCTTCCAAATGTATTTATTAACAAGAGACATACATGTACACTATTTAAGTCCATGACCAATGGCAGTTATTGCAACTGAAGAACTAAAAGAGTCATCTTTGACTGCCTTAACTTTAAAAAATATAGTGCAAAAATCCTTAATTGTGTTAAGTTAAAATGTTAAATAAAATGCAAAAAAATAAAAATAAAAAAAACAACCCAATGTTAAATAAGTAATAATAGGGAAAAAAACATTCAACAATTCCAATAAAGGAAAAAAAGGCAGCCATGCCAAACCAGTATGACAACCTTTGACAATTTGGACATAAGCGCTGACATGTGACAACATTGCCACTAGCAAATAGTTGACACAACAGATCCTTGGTCAGCCATGACAGCTGCAAAAAAATTGCAGCTTCAGCGATCACATGATCACGTTGTCTGAAATCGCGATTTTGATCAGAAAACAATTAATTTTGTTCAACCCTAGTGATATCTAGCCCGCTTAGCACCACACAGCGCCATGATGTCTGCATCTCTGCATTCATTCTACAGTCTAAGCTTAGCACAGGGATCATAAGCCCGAGCCAGTAGGCTTTCCCTGTTAACAAAACAACGGTACAATGTTTTGAGTTTCCATCGATTTGATTGGATCATTGCTTAACCAATCGATGTATCGATCCAGATCGATGGATCATTACACCCATACCTGTTACTACCATAAAAAACATACTACCATTTTAAGCCCTTTCAATTTTTAATAACACAGATTAGGTATTAAATTTTATGTAAAAATGCCTCAAATATGAACAGGTTTTTTGTGTGTGTGTTCTAAATTTAGGAAAGCCGCCCCGGTTTGTCATGGATTACAGTAGTCAAACATCACCTAACACTCTTTAAGGCATTGATCACCAATGCATGGCGGTTAAGTATTGCTGTTGACTACTTTTCACACTAAGTGCACTTTGTCAGGTGTATCAATCAATACTTAAATTTCAGCTCTCACAACATTATGGCATATTTACTACATTTTTAATAAGGAGTAGGGAGTGATTGTGGGATTTTGGACGCAACCAATAATAGAAATAAATGAGAAACATACAGCTGATAAAGTTGGATAAAAATTTACAGGCTAAAAAATCAAGCTTCTAGCTTCACCAGGTGTCAGCAAAAATGTTGGCACAACTGATTAAGCACAAAAGACGTTTTAGAAGTTTGGGGGGGGGACAATGTTGACAAACTTCTTACGGCAATCAAGTTAATCAGTAGTACAGTACAGTCTTTTTGTTAACAAAATGCCAGAAAAAAATAATTTGCACAACAGGTCTAAAGATAAAGTTTACTTCATATGTTATTCAATTATGAAAAAACTCAGCAAACTTAATTGTACTCTCCACATTTAGATTGTTTCCCTAAAAAGATTTTTTTCTGTATCACAGTGTAACTTGAATACTAGAAAACCTCAAATCTTTCTTGAATCTCAGAATCTGTGTCTACTTACCGCTTAACTTTTAATCCTCACCTATGAGGACGCCCACTGGTTGGCATCAGCTAACAAGCTTTGAATAAGATTAATTCTGGCCGCCGTGTTTATCCTTCCCGTTCCTCCTCACATATGAATTTTCTTGTTAAAAGAACTTTTAAGTTCAACCATTTGGTTTGGAGTTTTCCCAACTCTATCTTAAAACTAGTTTTCATTATCTTGACCATTTTCACATGGTCTACATGTATTACCTTGTGGTCATTTGCTCATTCGTGTCTCTTTCAAACACACGATAAGATGATCCTGTTCTTTGTTCTGGTACTGTGGGGGTGAGGGGCAGTCTTTGTTTTTGTTGCATTATTAAAAAGGATGTAAATATATCAGCTAAACATTTATTTATTTTGATTGTGTATGCAAAACTTCATATTAAAAGTGTATGAATAGTAAAAAAACCATAACACTGAATCAGCCAGAGTAGCAGGACCAAAGTTCAGATAGTTTCAGGCACAATCAGTACATATTTTTTCTGACAATGGTAACATTGTGTCAGGGAGCGAGTCTGCATGTTGTTTCTCATGTATTGGTCATTATTTTTGCAGCTGAGTTTGGTCAACGACACCTGATGTGTTGACAGAGCAGCCATTTCTGTCTTATGAAGTTTGTGTAGGTGTGCTCTCAGAAGTGTGCTCTGAAAACATACATGCAGGCCCATATCAAAGCGCTGCAGAAAATGCATAGTGCATTTTGTGTTTTCCTTGAGCAAGGCGGTGCCACAGTATGAAAATAAACAGGACACCAAGTCCAACTCCATCCCAACCTGCACCTTGTAACCAGGCTCAGATAATAAACAAGAAATACCTCCTGCTCAGCAGGAATGCACTGTGGGATTGGCGCTATCCACGATCCAGCTTTGGTCTCACGTGTCCAAACAGTCCAAATATTCCCTCATCCCGCGGAGGGAGTGTTGTCTTAGATATGAGTGTGTGTGATCACCAGGGAGAACTGATTCGCCACAGAGCTGCCATTTTAGAAAAACATACTCAGGATGCATGACACTTGTCACATCATGCACCTTACAGTGATTTAAAGAGTATGATGGACACAAATGTAATCCAGGTTTACAATCCAGAATTAGAAGACGTTATTTCAATTTGAGCAAACACCTGAAATATGGTAATACCCCAAACATGAGTCAGAGGGCAGCTGAGAGAAAACACGGGCAGACACGAGGCAGAAGGAGGTTCGTGCTGTTAATTTCTTCCAACCCATTAGTCCGACATCCTGAAGCAATGTTCATTTTCAGACTCTTTCCTGCTCCACGACGGCAGAACACCACACTTAATGTTTGTGACAACTGCATCTCTGCCTGTAAGTGTTACAGTCTGCACAAATATATGCAGGCTCGCCTCCCTCTGCAGACACTGTCACACTTTCCTGCACACACACATACCCCTTCTTTCCATTCATGCAAATACACACTTCTTACTCATTTTTAAAGGAAACAAAAAAAAAACACTGGATTACTGCAGGACAATGGGCAAAAGCAGGTCACCACAGCAACAAGCTGAGAGAGACTGGAGCAGGGTGTGCGTATGTGGGATGGGAGGGGAATGGAGGTACTGATTTTGGGTAAGGTGAGGGGGGGCTGTTACAGGAGCAGCTGTTGCATTTGATTAGTTAATACTGAAGGGCCTGAACTCCTCTTACACCCACTCCCAAGCCCCCTAAAGTGTAGTTAGCTAAAGAGTAACCCGACGGGTCATACATGATGGACACTTTGATTCATTTACAGCTCATCAGATGGGATTTTTTCTCTTTAATAGTCACTTTTTCTCCTCTCTATCTCTACATTCCTCCTTTTCTCTGCCCTTCAACCCTTCTAAGTTCCCCTCCCTCTCTCTCCATGGGGGGCTTCTTCTTCCCTTTCAGTCCCCCGCCACCTCCCCTCCTCTCTCTGCTTTTTTTTTCTTTCCTCCCTCTCCTCGGCCACTCATCTGTCTCCACAGCATGTGTTTGCCTTTCACCAAATTTCATTCAAAGGAGCTGAACTGGACATGTGTAAGAAGCCAAAAAACACAGAGATGTGGTCAGGAAAAGAGCAAAACAGTTAAACAACAGAGAGATAAACTAACAAACAAAATGAAGCATCAGTGACTGCAGGGCATCTTTCTTTTCTTTCTA